>PVKA01036760.1:0-21552 GCA_004027165.1 Ctenomys sociabilis
AAAAAAATAAAATGAATAAAAATAATAGTGAAATCAGGCAATTTCACACAAAAATATTTTCCACTCCTCTTGCAGAATGAGAATGTTGGGCATCAATCAGCTGGGGACGGGGTTGCTGAGCGCTTCAGCCGGGCCAGGTAGAGCGCAGTGGCCCAGCTCTTCTGCTTCCTCCTGAGTCCCCGGCGCTGACGTGTGAGGACGCTGTTACTCACGTGCGTTGCTGCTGGCCTCATTCCTGCACGGCCTCATTCCTGCACCGCTTCCTTCACTTTCGTCACTTGTCACTTGTCGGCCCGTGCGAGCAATGAAACCTGCAGTCTTTTGCTCCAAGTTCCGATCTATACATTGCCAACGAAAAGAGTTGGAATGTGTGGGATCTGTAAGAATTCTTTCTATCTAGACCACAGAAAGGAGGAAGGCTGGCTCTGTTCTTCCTGTAGACTTATCCCGAAGCTCCCTGGAACTCAGCATTGCACCTGTGAATCCAGGATTGTGAGGAGCCCTCTATGTGGAGCTCTAGAGAAAGCTCCCTGAAGCTGCACATAATACCTCCTTTTCTCTCTGGATTCCCTGTGATATCCACTCCAAGGTGCTGTCACGATTAATTGTACACACTAGCTTCTCTGGACCACAATACCCAAAGGTGGTCCAAAATTATTCTGGCTTTTTCTGTGAAATATTTTCAATGCAATTAACGTTGGACTGTGTGGAAAGCAGACTGCTTCACAATGTGAATGGGCCTCCCCAATCAGCTGAAACCCTGAATAGAACAAAAGATTGATGCCACCAATCAAAAAGGAACTCTACCAGCAGATTACCTCTGGACTTGAACTGCAGGTTTTCTTCCTGTTAGCCTCCGTAATCACATAAGCCAATTTCTTCAACACACGCGCGCGCACATGCACGTACACACATGCACACATCCGACTTGTTCTGTTTCCCAAGAGAACCCAGACTGATACAGACACTGATTAGTTATAATAGGAGAGACTTAATGTTACAAAGACCCAATACTTGTTATAAAGTGGAGCTCACCATTCTGCCAGGGAGCTGTGCTTGACAGCAGACAATGGAGCTGAGTTTGAGACTCTGTGACTTACTATCTGTGTCATTATGAATCCACCTCTTAAATGTGCTTGCTTTGTTTTCTTCTACTACTACTATCTCTCTGTTAAGAAGATTAAATGAGATTAAAATTTATATAGTTCTGATGACAGTGCATGGTATGTACAACACTCTCTATGTCTGTTAAAGAAACAGAATTGGAGTTTTTAAAACTTCCACCCCACT
The DNA here is from genome assembly GCA_004027165.1 of Ctenomys sociabilis. Lineage (NCBI taxonomy): Eukaryota > Metazoa > Chordata > Mammalia > Rodentia > Ctenomyidae > Ctenomys > Ctenomys sociabilis. The sequence continues at coordinate 1,291 of PVKA01036760.1, forward strand.
TCTGTGACTGCCCAGCTCCCCTACTGACAGAGACGGAAGTTCAAGGGCATCAGGGAAGAGTGGCACTGTGGACATGTTCACCAGAGCTGTGCAGAGGAGACCACTACAGCAGCAGCCACAGCAGGGTCCAGTGACTGTCAGAGACACACAGACATCAGGGTCCTAGAAATACGCACTATCCACCCTAACAGGCTCAGAGTCACATCTACTCTTTGAAGTCTGCTACCCCTCTAGCACCCAGAATAGAGGATAGCACTCTGAGAGGAGGAGCAAGGAACACAGCGCACATAAGTCAGGTGCAAAGTGAATTCTTTGGGGTTTTGGCAGAAAACAGATGGCACACTCTGAAGACCTTTATGAAGATTAAAAAAAGATGGATAAATAGATAGGCAGATAGATAGATAGATAGATAGATAGATAGATAGATAGATAGATAGATAGATAGATAGATGCAAGATAGATCAACAACAATAGGGAGCCATTAGTTTCTCTAAAACTAAATCTGTAGGCAGAGGAAATAGTGTTATCTGAGAGCAGTGAAGAGGTGAAGTTCTGGAAGAGGGGCTACAAAACACAAATTATAGTCTTAGAAAAGCACACCCATTGCCATACCATGTTGCAGTAATTGTCTGAAAAACTAGTTATTCAAAAAATTGGTCAACCCAAACAACATAATTTCTTATCCCACAGTTGCTATGGCTCAAGGGGATGAGGACCTCTCACTGAAGGCTCTGACAAGGCTGCAATATGCAATTGAAGTATTTGTTAGAAATGACTGAGAGCCAGGTGTCCCAGCACTTTGGGAAGCTGCAGCAGAAAGACTGCAGGCTTACACTCAGACGAAGCAAATTAAGAACTTAACAAATCCCTATCTCTACATAAAAAATGAGAAGAACTGACAGTGTAGCACAATGTGAAAGCCCTAGGCTCAATTCATAGTACCACCATGAAGGAGGAGGAGAAAGGAAGACAAGGATGAGAATGAGAAGGAAGAAGAGGAGGAGGACAGAACAATCAGTTGGTCCACCCCATGCTCCGAGAGAACTACATAAGGGCATGAATTCACAAAGTGGACACCACTAGGAACCACTGGGAGCCAACCAACCACCCATAAAAAGCAGGGAAGGAACAGAAATAACATGCCTGGACCTCTTTCTCTACCCTTTCATCCACCACCAGGTTTTTCATTAACTAAGCTTGTCTAAGAATCCAGAGCCCAAGGGGACCCACCAAGACAACCCACCAAGACAATCATCCTTCCAAACCAGTAAAAAAAAAAAAAAAAAGGCCAGATTTGGGGTGGGGTAGTGGGGTTCAAGGGACAGAGAACAAGTAGCACATGAGAAAAACATATATCCTCAAGCAAATGGTCATCTTGGAGTTCAGATACCCTAATAGAAAAGACATCGCCTAGGCTGGCCCCTCAGCCAGCCATATACATACTGGGTATCTCTTTTCTTTAATATTCATGTGCAGTTCTTTCCCAGGCCCTATTATCTATAATAACATTGCACCTAGACCTTGTTATAAATTAATGAAATTTTTATATGAAACAAATGGCCTTGCTTTCCACCTCATCCCTATTGGGAATAGCAGCCTCTTTAATTCCTGAGGCCAGGAGAAGGACTGGGAGAGATAAGCAGTGACATTTGGAAAGTAAATCGCCCAGAGCAGACTGTGACAGTTCTAGTGTTGATGTCAAAGCTCTAATTCCCTCTTATATAACCTTGTGTAAATAGCATAAGTTGTATGGTGATATCTGAGGGCTTCTACCCATACAGTGTGCACACATGCATATACCCCCAGGGCACTGATGTCTCATGCATATATCCCCTTTGCACGTAAGGCTCCCACAAGGCTCCAGGTCCAGACCCTCAGTTGTCACTGTAACTCTCAGCTTTCTTCCACACATTTCAGGTGGAAAAATCGAGACATATGATTATTCCTAAAGTTAGTCAACCCAACAGAAGGTCATCCTCAGGTCTTCGGACTTCAGAGTACATATCCCTTCCCTTCTTCCACTGGTACTTTGTTATATACATGCTTCTCCATGATTCTGAAATCCAAAAAGATCTGAAAACCAAAAGTTCTTTCACAAATGATTTGGTGGGGTGGAAAAATTCAATGAGTGCTTAATTCATTTGGTTGAAAAAAGAGACTCAAATTAACATATGCTATTTCTATTTCTTTTCTAGTTCATTTTCTAGGAATAGTCATAAGTTCTAACACTGAAATATAATGTTTGACAGTGATGTGACATAGTATATAATCTAATGTTTTCTAAAATTAAAAAAATACTCCTCCAAAATAAATCTGACCCCAAAAGTTCCAAATACGGTATCATAAACCTATATCTTAATGTTTTTCTTTATTTTTCCAAGTTCCTGCCACACTAGAAGCTCTTTAAGGACAAGGATAACAGCTTTCTCACCTTGGGCTTCCAGAGCCAAGCCCGATGGGCAAAACATAAGCACTCAGGAAATATCCATGGAGTACTATCTTTTTTTTTTTTCTTTTTCTTTTTTTTTTTTTTTGGCAGAACCGGGGATTGAACTCAGGCCCTTGTGCTTGCCATGGAAGCACTTATTCCACTGAGCCATCTCCCCAGCCCTCTATGGAGTGCTATCTTAGTCTATTTCACAACTTCCCTGGGAAGTTGAGTGAGAGGGAGACAAATCCCATTCCCTAGAGAGAATGTAAGGCTGAAAAGAGAAAAGCAACTTGTCAGAGATAGAGATTAAGTGTAAACTAAGTCAAGACCAAGTTCTGGTTTCATAATCCACTAAAACCTCCAGCTGAGTAAGGACAGGAAGGCAGCTATTTCCTCTGTGATCCAGCCCATTGTTAATTGAGGACTCTGGGCTCTATAGAAGGCGCAGCCATCTGTCAGCCAGCACCTCCATGCCAGCGGTCAGTTCCGGTCTCTCTGTTCTCCTACATGTTTTTAAATGTTCATATCTTACTTCATCTCCATCATCATCCTATCCTTGGGAGCCATAGCGTATAGACAACAAATGAAATTCTAGCATATGGTCAAGCTATGACAGAATACTGTCATGTGTGTGTGTGACAAAGCCAGAGCTCCAAATTCAGACCTTGGGAATCTCAGGTCAAGGAAAAGATCCTGAGAAACCTCTGCCTCTCTGAATGGTCACATCGTGAGTCAGTGACCTCAGAGAAAGAAGCAATGCCAGGTCCAGTGAACTCCCACCTTCCTTTGACCAGATCTTCTTGTAAATATGGGCTCCCATCAATTGGGATTCAAACCAGAGTGATAGGGGGGCCTTGTGGGGCTGGAAAGTCTTTCCTAGAGGATGGATAATTTCAAGATCCAGGGACCACTCCAGAGAAGATCAGCCACAGTCTTCAAATGCCATGGGTGTGGCCCCTAGCAAAAGAAGCTTGTTTAGGTTCTCAGGAAATCTTAGTGCCCTGCACTGAGCTCCTGTGGAGGCTGAAACAGGAGGTGGGCAACGTGATTCCCTGAGTCCCCAGCCTCCTTCTGGAAAGACTGACTCTTACATCAGTGCCCTCAACAGACCCACTCTAGAGTCTCTTCCAAATGAAACGTTCACTGCCTACTACAGTCTCCAAGACCCCAGGAATGTGAACCCTTTCAGCAGGTGAGATGGGGAGGAAGCAGTGGCTGGAAGTTCACAGGGAAAGGCTCCTATCCTGGACAGGCCTACAAGGACATCAGCTTCACATTGTTGATTTAGCAGGTGGCAGTCTGGAGAGGAAGGGGGAGGGTGTGGAGGCCACACCCCTGAAAGCTTGACTCCCATTGGCCCCTCTTGTCCATTAAAGAGTGCAACAGTTTAGCCTCCATGCCCAGACCCCCCGAGGATTCTGTGGTTGCAGTCACTGTTCATTCTACACCATGGGATTCCTGGCTCTCCTCTTCCTGGCTGCTGTGCAGGTGGCCTTCGTCTGTGCCCGTGAGTATGATCCTTTCACATCAAAATCTTCACAAGCCAGATAACCTGAGCTTTTTTCTTGAACCTCTCCTGCCCTATCCTGGCTTCTATGTCTCTGCAGATGACCCCTGCTCCCTGTCCTCCACACATGGCCTCCTGGCCTTCCTGGGTAGGAGAACTAGGGTCCCTCTGGCTTCTGCCTGTCCTCCTGACTCATCACCCCAACACCATTCTTTCCTTGCTGTGCTCCAGCCTCACTGACCTTCTTCCAGGGTCTCTGGGCCCTGCAGATGGTCAGTCAGGTGCCTCCTGCACAAGGTTCCCTGACAAGCACAGGTGAGACTGAGTCAGTGTACCCGGCCAGGGCTGTGTCTCTGGGAAGGAAGGGAGACTGTTACCAATCCCACAAAAGCACCATTGGGCGGAGCAGTACTCTGAGGTCCACTGAACATCTCAACCCTTCTTGCTCCATCCTCTGCCTAGAATGCCTTTCCTCTCCCTATCCAACCAATCTTCCAATTCTCCACATCACCTAGCCAATGATTTTTTTTCATCTAGCCAGTCTGTTTAGACATAATTTCTGAGAAAAGACCCCTATAAATATGTAGAACAAAGTAAGTCCTTCTTGCCTTGCTGCACCATGCTGTATTTCTCCCTCCTGGCATTATCAGACCCTCTAATATAATGTGAGTTTGGCTGAGACACTGGCATTGTCTGTTTTCCTCAGCATTGACATCCTCAGACTGGCAGAGAGTTTACACAATCATTGTGTAGAAGAATAGAGGAGCAAGGGCTGAGGTCCCAATCTAAGAAATCCCTAAACACAGCCCATAGCCCCACACCGTCCTCCCTAACCACAAAGGAACCTGAGACCCTCTGACCTCAGCTGGCCCCTGACAGCAATCTCAGAGAACCCTCAGAAAGCAAGGCAAGCGGATAATACACTTTGCCAAGGAAAATCCATCTCAAAACATGCAGAAAAGTATCAACCCTAATCCCCAGCAAGAATGCCCTTGCGTGTCTACGGATGTGGCAAAAGGGTCTGTTGAGCCAAGAAGGAACTTGAGCTCCTTCTAGCCACATCAACTATTGAGCCTGGTTTCATTCTCTCTCTCTCTAATCTGACATCTGCTTACCCACTGCAGAAGACGACGCGGCGTCCGTCAGCCCAGAGGTTCCTGAAACCCGTGAGTCCCCCTTTCCCTCCCGCCCTTGCCTTCCGTGACAGGGCTCCAGAGCTGGAGATATGAGTGGAGGTGGGAAGAAGCCAAGGGAGGACTGGGGATCTGCTCTTGTGATAATGGAGAGGAGCAGGTGATACAGAGGATAACGCGGTCAGGTTGGGGCAGGGCTGAGGACAAAAGAGGATAACCCATGTAGAACAGGAGAGAATAAAAAGGAAAGAAACATAAGGTTCGTTGATCACCCGGTAATGATCCCCCATGGTACAAATACCTTCACCACAAATACTCCCATGAACTCCCACTCCTTACCAACGTACCCATGTCCTGGCCCCACGCTTCACTTCCCACATCCACTGTCCAACACCACCCACAGCAACTCAACTGAGCTTGTTCCATTCCCCACACCCACCTCCCACTGTCCTTCCCATCCCCCAACTCTTGCCACTGCCCTTCTTGCGCCTGGGGAAGCCTCTCTCAAGCATCCTCCCCCAGGGAGGTCCCACCTTCAAGACCCAGTTCCTCTCTCAAGTGCTCACCGCATCTCACCAGACTCTAGTCAAAGTCCTTCCCCAACTCTACCCCCTGAAAGCGTTTGACCTGCCTGGCACGTTCCAGGAAGGCATTGAGGATGCAGAAATCCTAGCCCCGTGAGAGGGTACCTTTCCTGCTACATCACTTCTGTACCGGGGAACCCAGCACATATGAGGGACCTAGGGACCCTGCCACCCACTCCAAGGAGTAAAAAACAGTTTGACTTTGTTAAAATCAATAAATGTATGTTTGTAACTGCAGCCGCTACACTCCCAAATAAGGAAGAAGTCTTGCCAACAGACGTGATACAGATAATGAAGTTGTTCCGTAAGTCTCTTTTTTTTTCTTCCGTTTTTTTAAAATCTCTTTTTTATGTGATGCCAGAGAAGTCTGGCATCAGACGCCTAAGACTCCTCTACCCAAGAGACAGGCCGGGAAGAGTAGGCAGACTCACACCTCCATGCAAAGGCACCCCAGGGCCACATGTCCCACACCCACACCCGGGGCTTCTGTGGTCATGGCTTCAACTGCCTGCACCCTACAACTCAGCCCCCACTTTAGGAATGGGCGTGGGCCGATGCCTGAGGGGGGTGTCCAAAAATGATGCAGCTTGTCTACTGATGTGATTCTTCTGCTTCAAAAGTTTGGAACACAGGACAGAAATCTACAACATTTGTAAAGCATATATATGAAAACCTGAAAGAAAAAGCCAAACAAGTTGGAATGACAGTACAGAACTGTGAGTATCTCCCAAAGCAAAGAGTAGTGGGAAGGGGGATACTCCACCCACCAGCCAGGTGTGGGAGGTTGGAGAGGACCCCAACTCTGTCACCAAATGCTACACTCACAATGGACCTCCCTCACTTCAGTTTTTAAATATCTGCCATCTCTCACCTACTGTCATCTGATACTGATTCTCCCTGGCATTAACTCCTAGCATCCCACTAGAGAGCTCACCTATTTCTATCCCTCCTGTCTCCTGTCAAAGTCCTTCAGCCTCATGTAAATCAGACCTCTATGCCTCAGTTTCTGTGCATCCCTTCCAAGGGGGATGGGATTAGAGCGGGGTTAGAGTATAGAACATGGCATTGCGGAGAACAGGAAGGGATGGACTGGTGCCTAGGGCTCTGCAAACCTCATCCTAATCTCTTCTTTCTTCCAGATCTAGTGTTTGTCAAAATGCTAGCCAGTGAAAGAGACTTTTTCAAGATTTTATTTCCTTAAAACTGAAAAGAATCAGCTGGACACAAAGCCTTCCACTTTTTCATGCCAGAGCCATTAAACTGAGAACATCCAACTCAGTGTGTCCTGTGTTCTGTGGGGTGGGAGCAAGGGGCAGAAGAGCCCTGCCAAGTGCCACAGTGGCCTAGCCCAGGCCACTGCCCAGCCTCGGCCTGCCCACAGGGCAGAGCCTCTGGCCAGTCCTTTTATTCACACCCAGCCCACCCACATGTGCCAAGCCTGCTCTAGTCCAAATGCCATCGGCCTCCTCCTCCCACTTGTCTCCTGGTAACATCTGAGCACTTTCAAAACTTAAATCAGCCTCACAGTTATAATCAAACTAGGACTCATCCTCACAGTTATAATCAAAATCTATGCATTGCTATGAGAGCTACTTTCTACTACCTGTATTAGAAACTCATCCTTCCTGCCTCCTAGTAGTCCACACTAAGCCAAAGTGAATAACATGGTTCATTATATCAGAGCGCAAAACAATGAGCTGCTACAATGGCAACTAGCTCCTAACCAAAAAAAAACGAGACCCTTAAAATTCTTAGGAGATACTGCATGGAAACTGATTATGACTGTGTTCCAGATGTGTAAATTACCTTTCTCATCTCTCAGAGGATCTTGGTTGCCTCCACCTGCACCTCTTATGTCCTTCCACCACAGCCCACATCTGCAGCTTGCGCACAGGTAAAGCAGAGAAGCATAATCTGAACTCCTTCCTGCTCCATCCCCAGGATGGGTGGCCTATCTGTTCTTTAACATCCTCAGAATGATTGCTCTAAACTGAGCCTCCTTCTCTCTCACCTGCTTGTCTCCCCTTTTTTCTGAGGTGTGAGGAGTCATCAGCATAAGCTCTGTTTGAAAAGAATGAAGAAATGCATATCTGTCCTTATCACTCTGCCTGAGCTCCAACTCAGAACACAAGGGTCATCCTCAGGAATGCACCCCTCTAAGCGTGCACTGTAATCGATGCTGAGCAGAGCATTTTACACTTAAGGAGGTAGCTGTTCTACTGTGAGCTGCATTTTGTTCCCCAAAAGGACAGGCAGAGATCCTAATCATCCCTACATCTCAAAATGTTAACTCCTTTGGAAACAAGGTCATTGTTATTGTAATCAGTTGAAGTCATCCTGGGGTAAAGTGGCCCCTCATCCACGAGGCTGATTATCCTTATAAGAGGGAAACTTGGACACAGACACAGACAGAAACTGATGTGAAGACACACCACGATAGACAGCTCTGTGATAATCAAGGCAGAGGTTGGAATGATGCATCTATAAGACAAGAAACACCAAGGATTTCAACCCAACATCAGAAGAGGAGGCAAGGAAAGGTTCTCCCTTACAGATTTCAGCGAGACCATGGTCTTGCTGACATGTGCATTTTAGATTTTAGTCTCCAGAACCATGAGACAATAAAGGTATGGTGTCAGTTGGTGACAGCGCTTGGTCTCGGCAGCCTCAAGAAGCTAGTAAATAGCCTCATTCCAAAACTCATCCTTTCAGATTTGTACTAATAGTGTTTGGACAGGATATTATGTCTGCATCTTATACTACGAATAACCACTATGAAGACAACAATGTGCAATGTATTAATTATTGAAACTGTCCTACTAATCAGTTTTGAAACTGTCTCATTGCTATTTGTTTCTCAATAAAATTAATAAAAAGAAATAAATAAAAAAACAGCAGGTGTTATGGTTTGTGTCTAGGTGTCCCCACAAAGCCTCATGAAGCCTTAGGTGGGCTTTTTCAGAGGTAGCTGGATCTAGAGTTTGTGACACTGGGATTGATTCATGGCACAACGCCAGGGCCAAGGGCACTAGGATTAAGGGTGTGAGTGCTGCCCACCTGAGTAGCCCGGATGAGGTATGAGGGATAGAGAGATCTGTGGCCATCCTTTGCTGCCTTTTTGTCTTCTACCCACCATGAACTGTTCTCTGTAAAGCCACCCTACTTCAAGCCAGCCAACTATGGACTGAATCCTCTTCAGACTGTGGGCTAAATATTCTTTACCCCCTTTAACTTTGGGATTCAGGTGTTTTGTCTCAACGAGCAGAAAAGTAAAAGAACAGGCGACTGTTTCCCTTAATCTCCAGTTGAAACAGACTGGGATCTCCAAATTTCCTTTACCTTAGCCTCAGCCAAACATTTCTGAAAGGGTAACCCCACTGCAAAGAATAAGAATTTCTCACTGGGTGTGATAGTGCATGCCTGAAATCCAAGTACTTGGAAGGCTGAGCCAGGAGGATTGCTGGGAATTTGAGGGCAGCCTGGGCTACACAGTGAGTGAGAGGCCACCCTGGACTATCTAATGAGAGTCTGTCTCAAAGAAACTAAAACAGAGAAAAATTTCCTCATGTCTCAAGAGAATTTCCAGGGATGCATTCAGGTTTCCAGAAAGTGCTCGAGACTCTCCAATCAATCTAGATGATGCAAGGCTGCCCTAAGACAAACAGAAATCTGTTCAAATCAAAAAAGTCTCCTAGGGCCAGCAAGATAGCTCAGCAGACTAAGAGCCTGCTTCTGCAAGCTCAGGGACCAGGGTTCAATCCCCAGCACCACAGGCCTCCCTGGCCCTGCCTCTGGGTGCACGGAGCAGGCTACTGAAACCAAACACCATGGCACACACCTGTAGCCCCAGCACTGGGGAGGCTGAAAACAGGAGAGTCACTATGAAGCCAAGCTGTGTAGTGAGACCCTTCACCAAGTACATAAATCATTGTAAAAGCTCTTCTAACAGGGGTGACTCAATACTAGAGTGTTTAAATTGTGTCCTTCAAGGTCCTGAATTCAATCCCCTGTACTTCAAAAACAACAGCAGCAAGACTGTAGTCCTCTTCACCAACATCAGAATCATCTTTAACTTGGAAAAGTTGATTATCCTGGGACCAGAAAGAGGTTGTGAAGCATCAGGTGCCAGAGGCCAATCGCAGGATGCCCAGCTGCAGCTTGGCTGACTTCCTGTGCTTGAGCGTCTCTTGGCGGGTCCTGCACAAGCCTGCCCCATCTCTACCTTCACCTTATGAGGTGAATCTGTTTCCTCCATGTAGAAGATCATGTCCTTGATTTCGCAGAGTAGGTTCCTGCCCAGGAAGCTGTGGAATGTGCATTTCTTCACTCACCATTTGAGGTGCAGAGGTTGGGAAGGGAGTGAACAGAAGGCAAAGTATGGGGGGATGGTCATAAAGTCTTTCCAAAATAGAAGAGTGTGGACTGGAGAGAGCACAGAACCAGGTAATAAGGAATATCTTCATGAATAAATGCTTGGGCTATAGAAGAAAAGCCCACAGGAATGGTGGTAAGAACATTCATAGTGAATAAAATAAATAAGGACATCAAGTTAGGAAGCTCTCATCATATCTGGTGCATGTCCAGACCTCATAGGCTAAGAAGGACTACCTATGGAGGTCCTCCCAGCCAAGGTGATCCATGACCTGGCTGCCTGCTGAGCTTACTGCTCCATCATGCACCCTCCCTGTAAGCCACAAGAAAATGGGCTACTTCAGAAATGTTTTCTTCTCTGGCTATTCTTCTTATCTTTCCTGACCCAAAATACTTTTCCTCCTCCCTCTCATTACCCCTCTATGCAGATCATCTTACCCCTGCTCTATTACTGCTGTCAACCCCTCTGAGCCACACCGTGTTTTACTGAATTATGCTTTCCCCTGAACTCTCTTCCCTGGCTCCATCTTTGCTCCTCCCCCAGCACATTCTCAATACAGCAGCCATTTTGACATAAGAACTCATGTTACCTCATACCACTTCCTTTTTGAGAACCCTCCAAAGACTTCCCACATTGCTCATAGGGAAATACAATCTTCCCAGTTCCCTAGAAGGTCTTCCAGGATCTAACCACCATTTCTTCTCTGACGCTGTCTTCAATATTGAGTCCTTTTCATTCTGTTCCATCAGCACTGGCCTCCTTGTTTTTCCCCAAGCACCTCCCTCATGTTCCTGCCTTAAGAACTTTATTTTCCTTTCTTCCTAGAACATTCTTCTCCAGTACTTGTAAGACTCATTCATTTACTTTCTCCAGATTCTTATTCAAATGTTATCTTTCAGGGGCTGGAGAGATAGCTTGGCAGTCTAAGCATCTGCCTGACAAATGCAAGGACCTGAGTTCAGTCCCTGGTACCAGATGCCATCCCAGACCAGGAACCAGGTTTAGTGGCACACACCTATAATCCCAGCACTGGGGAGGCTGAGAGAAGAGGATCACTGTGAATCTGCGCTGTGTAGCAAGATGCTGTACCAAATGAGTAAAAGGTTTTTTTTGTTGTTTTTTTGTTTTGTTTTGTTTTTTAAGTTTTAAATGCTCCCTTTCAGGAGAGCCTTTACTGGCCAGTCTTTCTAAAATTGCAATCTCCCCGCATACTCCCAACTTTGTTCCTACTATTTCTCACTCAGTTCTACATAATTTGCTTATTTATTGTATGTCCTCTTCATTAGAAAATAAGTAGGTCATGACTGGACATGCTTTTCCTACCCTCCCCACCCAGGTTCTAATGCTGGCTGCCTACAGTACCCCAACATATTCAGATTGGCTCCCCTCAAGAGAGAGAAAACTTCAACCATCTTATATCCAGTAAAGTCTGGTAGAGGGTAAACATCTGCAGACACTGCTTCAGATCAAACCCCAGTCCTGATGAAATCTCTTTCAGCCTTGAGGCAACAGCAGGAATCCAAAGGAGCCACCAGAAGGTAGAAGCAGACAGATCCCCCTGTGGTACAGGTCGGTAGCCACCAGCATGTTGCCCTACTGTGAAGGAGGGACACTGTGGAAAGAGCTACTCAGGCTTCTTGCAAACAGATGTGCACAAGCTGGAAAGCTAAGCCCAGCCGGCTGCCACCTGTCCCATCCCAAATCCATGCAATGACTGAAAACACTTATTTAATGAAAACAGGTTTATTTCTGGGTTTACTGCTATTTTTCCACTTTCTCAGGCTATAGAAGTTCAGATTCAAAGAACAGAATGAGGAAAGCACTTAATAATACCATTCCAAGTTTAAGCAGGAGGATTTAAAGACATTGTTCCAACTTCATATCTCTGAAACCAACTGAATTGATGCCAACACGAAAAATAAAGATATCTCAATGCTACCTTAGATAAGAATAGAAAGCATTCGCAACCCCAAATAACATTTCCTGTGAAGAAGTTTGACTAGATTCAGTAAACCAGAATCAAATGAAGAGAGAATGCTGACATGGTGTCCAGTGTCAGGGCAGCACATCGGGGGCAAAGCCCAGACTTCTCAAAAGTACACAAGATACCCAGAGAAGCAGCAATAAGGACATCAGACCCATCATGTGTACAATAAGGCCCATGAAAAAGAGAGCTAAACACATGAAAGAGGAAAACATAATAAAGAAAATGTTACTTGAAAAATAAAACTTTGGGTCTGACTTTGGGGAAGAGAAAATGAGGAATTTAATGAACACACCGAGTTTCACTGTGGGAAGCGGAAAAACCACTCCAGAGCCACTGGGACACAATATTTTGCTGCTTTGAAATTTCTTTTGGGGCCAGCCAAATAGCTCAGCAGATTAAAGCACCTACAGGCAGGCACAAGGGCAGGGGTGTTGGATCCCCCAGGCCTGCTGTGCCGGCCCCGCCCCCAAGGTGCAAGGAGATGGCAATTGAGACTGGGTGTGGTAGCATTCTCCTGTAATCCCAGCTCTTGGGAAGCTATAAACAGGCCGATCACTATGAGTCTGATCTACTAGTGAGATCCTGAACACCCTGTAGACCCTTCCCTAAAAAAAAAAATTCAAAAGAAAAAATTTCACTCACAAGTAACTTATTTTTAAATGTGCCAGATAAGGGGCTCATGCCTGTGATCCCAGCATTTCAGGAGGCTGAGGCAGGAGGATGGCAAGTTTCAGCACAGACTTGGCAACTCAGAGACATGATGAGAACCTGCCACCCCCCCAAAAAAGAAATGTTTTTTTAAGGCCTGGGGATATAACTCAGGGTTAAAGTCCTGGGTTCAATCCACAGTACTATAAATGAATAATAAATATTTTTATTGAAAGTAAAAGATGGGAAAATGATAAAACAGAATATTGATCTTAATATCAGTCCATATTTATTTGACGGTAAATACACCCAAGCAGTCTTGACCCACATCTACACCATTGACTGATATGCTAATAAACTCTAAAATACAGAAAGAATGCAAATGAAACTTCTACAATCATAAAGCAATAAAACTAGAAATAAAATAAAGAACTAGATAATCATAAAAATACCTTATAGGTATATGGACTTAAAACACTTGTAAATAACTCTTGATTCAAAGAGGAAAATAAAAGTTACTGAATATCTAGAATAAAATAATCAAAATATCAAAATCTATGTAATACCACTAAATGGAATACTTATAGGAAATTTCAAAAATGTAATATTTACATAAATCAAAGTTTTTTAACATAATTGCCATTAAACATGAAAATGATAAATTTAAGTAAATGAAAAGTAATTTAATGAAACAGAAGGAATTAATTAGCAAAATTAGAGGTTGCAAGCCATGCCTGCCCTGCCCATGGCAACAGACTAGGCGTGGTGGCACATGCCTATAATCCCAGCACTTAGGAGACTGAAAACAGGAGGGTCACTACAAGTGTTATCTATGTAGTGAGACCCTGGAAACCCTGTACTAAATAAGAAGAAAAAAGAAATATCCAAAAAACTACTTATTTGGGAGAAAATAGAGAGAGGAAAAGAATCAGCATATAAGGAGAGTCACACGGAGAGAAAACATTCTCTCAGGCTTCCACAGAGAGCAAATTGGTCAAGCAATGGCTGTGACTCATCCACAAGGCTGACACTGACAAAAGATCTACAAAGTGTTGTATGGGGTTACAGGATAAATCCTGAGGGTACGTGACTGACCTTATCAGATACAAAAGTTACATTTCTTGTTATATAGGTCTTGCTTTATCTTGGTCTTAACCATCAGCAGAAAAGTATAAAAATGAGGTATAAAAATGAGGTATATAAAGTAAAGCCATATTAATATGCTGAGCTCTGAAAGGCTCAAGTCAACAACTTCTGTGGATAACCCACTACTATTGTGGACTGCTGGATTGTGTTGGATTGTTTTGCTGAATTCACGTACCTATAGTATTTAGATGCCAATGGAATACCCATCTCTGACAAGACTAAACAAAAAAACAGGATACAAAGGAAGGACCATTTTGTATTTGTATATACAGAATAGTCAGGATATATATACAGCTACTCTTGCTTAAGTCAATGAGTAGAAAAATTTGTACTAATAGTGTTTGGACAGGATACCCTGTCTGCTTCTTGTACTATGGATAACCACTAAGAAGATAACAATGTACAATGTATTAATTATTGAAACTGTCCTATTAATCAATTTTGAAACTGTCTCATTGCTATTATTTCTCAATAAAGTAAAAAAAATTTAAATAAAAATTGGCATAAAATAAAACAGAATTAAAAATCAGAATGAGAACAAAATATTGCCAAGAAAATTAGACCCAGTAAAGAGAAACTACACTAACATACTTATATTACTATAGGAGAAATCAACAATAGCAAAAGCTAAGTCATTTTTAAAAAGCACCAAACCTGGGGGTTTGAAATGAGTGAATTCTACTCCTCCTTAAAGCAACCCAAAAAATAAACAAATAAATAAATCACATAACCGCTAAAAAAAAAAAAAAAAATCCATGCAAGCTGCTCCAGAACAGACAAAAAAGAAAATTTGCAAATACTCATCAAAGCCAGTTTTTATTTAAAGCCTCAAAAGAATGTCCACTAAAAGAGAAAATACAGACAAATCTCTCTGATTTATAAGCATTGAGGCAAATGTTTAAATGAAATGTTAATACCATCTAGCAGCAAGTGGATCCATGCCACAAGAGAAAGAATGAAAAATGATTTGAAGTTAGAAAACACGAATTCAGGGCTGGCCAGATAGCTCAGTGGACTAAAGCGCCTGCTTAGACAGAGCACAGGGGCTGGGGTTCATCCCTGGCATGCAGTGCTGGCCCCGCCCCCACCCCTGGGGCACCCTGAGACTGTGACTGAGACTGGGAGTGGTGGTACATGCCTGTAATCCCAGTGCTTGGGAGGCCGAAAACAGGAGGATCACTACAAGTCCAATCAGTGTAGTGAGACCCTGTAGAGCCTGTCCTAAATACATTTTAAAAATATATGAATATAAATATATATATATATATATATATATATATATATGTATGTATATATGTGGTCAAAAAAATTTTAATGTATTTGGTTGTTGCAGGGTCTCACTATGCAGCTCATACTCATGGTGATCCCCCTGTTTTCAGTCTCCTCAGCACTGGGATTTACAAGCGTGAGCCCTGCAGGCAGAGCTGGCACAGTATGTGGTGCTAGGGATTGAACTGAGGTCCCTGTGCTTGCCTAAGATTGCCTGAGCAGGTGCTTTAGTCTGCTGAGCTATCTCACCGGCCCAATGATCAATTTTTTAAAAGCATCTTTATAACCCAAAACTGCTGCAAAAAAAAACTTGACAAGTCAAACATTGCTTTTGTTTGCTAATATGAAAAACTAAAACCTGGTGGTGCCCCCTGTAATCCCAGCACTCAGAGGCTGAGGCAGGAAGATTGCCACCAGTTTGAGACCAGCCTGGTTTACATAGAGAGTTCAAGGCCACCCTGGTCTACATAGTGAAAATGAAAGCAACATGTTTTTGGTTTGGTTTTGGATTTTTTCTGGGAGAGAGGTTGAGACACGACCTTAAACTCATGGTGATCTTCCTGCCTCAGTCTCCCAAGTGCTGGGATTATAGGCATGCACCACCATACCCAGCTTTGATACATTTTCACTGAAATATTTGCTGAAGAAATCCTCCCAGAAGTCACACACACACACACACACACACACACACACACACACACACACGAGACACTTCATTGAACAAACATATCCCCAAGGACCAGATTTGAACAAATTGACTCATTCAACAAAACCAGTCAGGAGTACTCAGAAAGTATAAAGATCTGTGCTCAGTAAATTGGGATTCAAAAAAAAAAAAAAAACAAACTACAACTCTTGTCCTCAGAATTGTAACTGACCAGTATGACCAATAGACCTCCATAAGATAATTACAATAAATTACCCTAAACGCTAGACACTTACAGGCCACCAGGCCGGGGATCAGGCAACTTTATTCAACATTGTATCACTAATGGCAGGTACTCGATAAGTAGCAAAGGAAGGTAGTAATACAAAGGTGAAGACATGAACATGAGCTGTGGGGCCACGGCAGTGAGATGACCTCAGGAGGTGGCCTGCTAAGGAAGCTGCGTTACTTCCAGGTGAGGTCTGATCTGGGTCATGACAGGAACACAGTAGGCAGATGGAGGGGAAAGAGCTCCCTGAAGGGGGAATAGTATGCACCTCAGTGAGCACTTAGCACCTCACAGAGCTAAGAGAGGAGGTAGAAAAGACTGAGAAGTCTGGACTTCATCTTGTGGGTAAAGACTTTCAGGTACAGAGCTAGCATGAACTCTGGGAGATGCCGCCAGCATTTGTGTGGAACAGACGGCCTGGAAACCCAAAGAGGAATGAGAAACTACTGCAGCAGTCCAGCCCAGAGATAATGGTAACCTCAAGAAGGCAGTGGATTAGGAAATAAACCTGCAGAACCGAAATCCTCACAGCGGATTCGCTGTGAATGTTCTCATCTGTCCTTGCCTGTTCCCCAGACCCCTGGGTCACAGACAAGGAGACTGATGTTGAGAGGGGAAAAATTGGAGGAAGGAGAGGTGGGAGGCAGCCCAAAACAAACTTCCTTTACTTCCCCATCTTGCCTGAGGAGAACTGTGTGGAGAAACTGGAGGACAGCTGCCAGCCCCCTGGGGCGCTCCTCTCCCAGAGGGGTAGACTCCTGCCAGCTGGCACAGCCCAGTGCTCTCTCTGGACCACAGGCCAGGCCTTACCCTCAGTGGGACCCCATATGTCTAGCAATCATATTTTCTGCTAAGGGCAGGAGGCTCAGTCTCAGGTCATGGCAGCCCTCTCCTGCCTAGAGACAATCGAGAAGCAGATGTCTCAGAGACATCATCAAAACCTCCAGCTGGAGGAGAATGGAGAAGATCAACTAGTTCAGTCCAAGGCTGGGGCCCAAGATCCAAGTCCTTGACACAGCCCCCACCTGATCTCCAGATGCCCTCTACGGCATCCCACACCTCCCTCCACTGGTTTCCTAGGCCCTGGATATGGAGTTAGAGAGACCTGGTTCTAAGGCACCCAGATATATGAATCTACAAATCACCTCATTTCTGTGAATATGAGTTTCTTTGCTCAGTAAACGAACTTCATAAATTATATCTCATGTGAACCAACATAGCACAGTTTTGGGGGCTTCTCTATGTACCTCATTCCTTCATTCCTGTACTGTTGGGGAGTTTTTTGCCTGGCTTTTCCTTGATTCATTCATCAACTAATGTTTTCTGAGCACCAGCTATATGCCAGCTGCTTCCAAGGTACTAGAAAAACAATCACAAGACATAATACCCGCCATCGTGGAAATTTTGTTCTTCTGGGGGTAACATATTAATGAATCCACCACTTGTATAAAAGCAAAATTATCTCAGTAGTGAGTTCCATGAAGGAAGGGCACTCACACCAGGAAATTAATCAGAAGCCGTACAGGGACAGAGCCCAGACCGGCCCAGCTTGGGCAGGCCCCAGGCCAGGGAGAAGGTTGGGGGCCTTACTTTCCTATTAACTAACTTCCCAGAAAATCCAGTTCCTAAAAAGAAACGTATTCATAATGGGGAACTCAGGAAGGAAAACCTAGTGTTCTCAGATCCAAACGTGAAGCAGTTGTCCCTGTAGCCCATCCCTTCCCCAAATAAATAAAGCCCCTTCCAGGCTGCCTCCTTAGCAGCTCTAAACAGCCTCCTGAGGAAAACTGCTCCTGCTCCTGCTCTGCCATGAAAGTCTCTGCTCTCCTGCTGCTAGCCTACCTGGCCTCTACCTCTCTGGCCATCCTTCCCGTGAGTGTGGCCTCCTTCCAGTACCCTTGCGCCCCCTAGGGGTCAAGGTCCTTTGTTAATCTTGTAATGTGCTGGGTAGAGGGGTGGGAGGTAGAGAATGACAAGTCCACACCTGAGATGACTTAGCGATAGAGGCAGAGAACAAGGACATACGACGCTGGAAACCCTACAACCCAGAAAGCCTGAGGTTGGGACCAGAGGGACCAAACTAGACAGAATCAGGGCAGCCTCGAGTCAACAGCACAGCTTCTCCTAATGCTGGGCAACACAATCAGAATCACTATACTTCTGTGGACCACTCTCCCTCCCTCTGCACAGTGAGGGCAAAATCACACACGAATTCAATAGCTACTGAGTGGGCACTTCCTCCGGGCAGACACACTTCTAGGGATTCAGGGTGCCCTAACACCTGGGCAGAGACCTCAGTTGTCACCCCACCAAGAGCACAGCCTGGGAAAAAGAAAAGAAACAAAATATAGCAAATAAATTTATAGTGTATTCAAAATGCTGCCAAAAACAGAGACAGGAGTAAGGGGAGGCCGTCATGGCTTTCCTCAGGATAGCCCACGCTGTGTCCTCCAGGGTGTACGGTTATCTCATTTTATCCTCTTTTATTAAGCCCAAACTCACTCTGCAGAGTCAGTTTCTCTCCCATACTTCATTTCATTTTCTCTAATAAACTTTGCTCCCACTAAAAAAAAAAAAAAAAAAAAAAAAAAAAAAAAAAAAAAAGAGTAAGGGGGATTGAGACTGCCGGGGCTGGGAAGGGTTGGGTGGTCACAAGAAATGATTTACATGTCAACTGTGTTGAGACCTCTGGATACTTTAACCTCTTCTGTTGCAGAGCCAGAAGATAAAATCCCTGTAAAGGCTCAGCACACAGTTGCTAGTAAGTACCATGCATCCTTTAGAATAAACAGGTGATAAGCTGGGTGTGGTAGCACAAGCCCATAATCCCAGCATTTGGAGTCAAAAGGACCAAAGCAAGTCCAAGACCAGTCTTGACTACATAGTGAGTTCAACGCCAACCTGGACTACACAGAGGGAGACTTTGTCTCAAAAAGAAACCCCCCCCCAATAAAAAAAAAGTCAGTGGTACTAAAAGATTGTGCAGTAAATAATGAATTCTCTACCTGGAGAAAAAGCAGAGCGAAGACAGTCCCTCCTTGGCCTTAACCCTTCCTATTGCACTAGCTGTTCAAGATCCAGGGACCAAGAGCCATGTGAACAGCACTCATGCTGTGTGATCCCTGGGGGACCACCTCCCACTCCAAGGGCTAGCAGGTAGTGTTTCAGCTCACCCTGATGCAGAGCTAGTGGGGACTCATTAGTCCAGAACCCGCACCCATAGCCCCCGAACCATGAACATTTCGAAACATTGTGGACGATCTGTAGATTATTTGTAGATTAACTGTAGGGGTGGTTTCATCTCAGGCTGGCTTCCCTTGATTTACCTGGGAGAAATCAGAGAAGGAAAATGCAAATTATACCTAGAATTCAGAACAAAAGAATATTATTGAGCTTTTCCTATGAACAAGACAATGGAACAGGCATCTGCAAAATATATCTTTTAACTGGGAAGGTAGATTTGCTGGGGGGAAGTAAAATTCCCAATAAATGTCATTCAAAATCATATGCATGTTTTTAGAGCCTTCACGGATTTAGGGCCTTGATCCTATATGGGATATAGGGGGAGAAATACCAAGTTAGTGCTGGTTCCTGCCTCACCTGCCTGCACTCCAATGATAGTGGGTCCTTAGACTTCATTTATGATTTCTCTCCACCTCTCCATCTCTCTGTCTATCCCCCAACCCGGGATTGAGCCAAGGATGTTAACCAGGTAGAGACCAGCAGAGTGCTGGCTGACTACTTCTCCCCCAACATCCTTTTCTCCCCTCATCTCCTCCACCTCTCTGGTCACAGCTACCCAGTTCATCCCTTCCAAGCATCCCAGAAGGACCATGTCTCCAATGAGGACTTTTCTAAGGAGCCTTTCATCTTCAGCCAAAAGATGATTGCTGAAGAGAATGTGGAGAGAAAGCCCTTGAGGCCGAAGAGTCAAGACCCCATGCATTCCAGCCCCGTACCCCAAGAAAAGAGTCTCAGAAACACCATGCTTCAGTCAGAAGAGACCACTGAACTCACTCCCAGGGATGGTAAGAGCCATGGAAAGACAGAAGCAGCTGGGGTGGGGAGAGCAGGGGTAAAGCTACTTTGGGTAGAAACTGGTGGGGTTGGAAGGGGGAAAGATGCTGTGGGGGACCAAGAATCACACGTAAATAAAGCCTGGCATGGTAGCAGCTCACAACTGTAACTCATGGACTCTGGGGGCTGAGGCAGGAAGACTGCAAATTAACTAGGAAATTTACTAAGACTTT
>PVKA01036761.1:0-21546 GCA_004027165.1 Ctenomys sociabilis
CTTTACTTCCTTTCCTTCCTTCATTTCCTTCCCTTCCCCTTTCTTCCCTCCCTTTTTTCTTTCCCTCCCTCCCTCCCTTCCTCCTCCCTTCCCCTTCCCCTTCCTTCCTTCCCCCCTTCCTAACCAAAGGGATGTTCTACCATTCAGCTACACCCCTAACCTTTGTATTATTTTGAGATGGGATCTAAGTCACTAAATTGCCCATCCTGTGCTTGAACTTGTGATCGTCCAGTCTAAGCCTCCTAGAACACTGAGATTATAGGTACGAGGCATCATGCTTGGTGATTTTAAAATTATATATGGTATATGACATATTTCTATTCATATTCATTCAGTGGTATAAATGTCCCTCAAAAGAACTGCTTTCATTCATTGTATTTACCAAATTTTCATATTGTATTTTCATACATTTGAAAAGATTTAAAAGCTTTTTGACATTTCTGCCCATTTGCTATTCAAAAGTGTTGGATGTTTTTTAAAAGTTATTTTTATATGTCTAAGTATTTTAGGATTTTCTAGCTATCCTTCACTATTCCTATTTTAATTGCCTTGTATGAGAGTTGACATTGCAATATCTGTTCTTTAAATTTATTACAGTGGTTTTATGCCACAAATGTGGTTTCTCTTTATGATTGTTACATATGAGCTCGAGAACAATGTGTGTTCTGCTTCTTGTTCAACTAAGAAGAGTGTAGGGCAATTACAGTCATTTGCTCCTCAGTAATTTTACGCTTTCTGGATCTGTTTCAAATCGAGGGACACTGAAGCTTCCAATTATAATGATAGACCTGACTATTGCTCCTTTCAATTCTATCACTTTGCCTTACCTATATTAGTACTTTGTTAGTAGGTGTATATATATTGAGGATTTTCCTATCTTCTTGGAAAATTGACCCTTTCATCATTATGGAACAATGTCTTTATCCCTGATGTACTTTGATCTAAAATCTGCTGTGTGAAATTATCATAGTTTCTTTTGGGGGATTAATGTTAGCATAGTATTTTTTTGACCCTTTCATTTATTTATTTATTCATTCATTCATCCATTTATTTATTTTGTGTTTGGTACAGGGTCTACAGGGAATACAAGGGTCTCACTAATTGGACTTGTAGTGATCCTCTTTTCTCAGCGTCCCAAGGGCTGGGATTACAGGCATGTGCCTGCCACCATGCCTAGTCTCAGTCTCTGTCTCAGAGTGCCCTGGAGGAGGGGTTTATGGCATAAACCTGCAGTGAAGCCAATTTGATCATAATGTGTAATCTTTTTAATCTGCTTTTGAATTTGGTTTGCAAGTATTTCATTAAAGAATTTTTTGCATCTGTGTTTCTATAGTTTTCATTTTGTGTTATGTCCTTATTGCTTTTACTATCAGGATGATATTGGCCTTAAAAAAGGAGTTGGGAAGCATTCTTGCTATTTCATGGAATAGTTTGAAAAGCATTGATGTTCTGTAAAGGTCTGGTAAAAGTCAGCAGTGAATCCATCTGGCTTTTCTTGGTTGGAATGCTGCTTCAATCTCATTTCTTACTGTTTTTATATCTTATTATTTCAACTTTGGTATGTAACATTTGTCTTAAAATTTATGTTTGAATTCTCTAATTTATTGGAATGTACTTTTGAAAATACCTTCTGATGTTCCTCTGTATTTCAGTGGTGTCTATTGTAATATCTGCTTATAATTGTCTTGGTTATTTTTCTCATTGCTGAGACACAATACCCAATACCCAAAGTTAAAGAAGGAAAGGTTTATTTTTGGCTACAGTTTGTAGAGGTTTCAGTCCATAGTCAGCTGGCTCCAAACAGGGTGGGATGGCAGAGGGGCATCACAGAAGAAAAACAGTCCATGGCTTGGCAGGGCAGGAAGAAAGAAGCACAGCAATGAGGCAGAAATAGCCAAAACAGCAGCAGCGAGATAGAAGCCTCTTCCATTTATCCTTCCAGGCTCTGAAACTCATGGGTGGTGCTGTCCACACTCACAGTGGGTCTTCCCAAAGAATTACACTTAACCAGTCATTGGACTAATTTTGTAATTACACACTCTTAATCCCACAGATTAGTCCCAACATCATAAACTCTGGAACCAACCAGCTCTGAAAAGCCCTACCGGTGAGCATGTGAGGCTCTAAGGACTTCCAGATAAAGGCTGTAACAGTCATCTCTACATAAATTTGAATCTTCCATTTCTTTTAGTTATATATCTAAGAGACCATCAAACTTGCTTATGTTTTCAAAGAACTTGTGATTGATCTCTTATTGTTGTAGTGTCTATTTCATTAATTTCAACTCTGATCTCTTCTTCAGTTGGTTTTGGTTTGCTTTCCTGTTTTTGTAAGATCTTGAGATATAATTAGGTTATTGAGACCTGTGTGACTTTTTTGATGTAGGTACTTATTACTGTAAACTTCTTGGAACTGGCTTTACTATATTCATTTTCATTTGATTCTCAAACTTTTTAATTTTTCAATTCATTTCTTCATTTACCCATATAGATCATTCAAAAATGAACTGTTGGGCTGGCGAGATAGCTCAATGGACTAAAGCACCTTCTTAGGCAAGTGCTGGGACCACTGTTTGATCCTTGGCACCACATGCCCAGCCTACCCTGCCCCCAGGATGGGGTGAGCCGGCCAGAATATGGACATAGTGGCACATGCCTATAATCTCAGCACTGGGGCCATTGAAAATAGAAGCACTATAATCTAAGCTGCATAAAGAGACCCTGTAACAACCAAATACATTAAAAAAAAAAAAAACTTTTAATACCCATGTGTTTGTGTAGTTTGTCATTTCTCTTACCATTCATTTCTAGCTTCATTGCACTGAAATACAAGAAATTATTTCAGTTCTTTTATATTTGTTAAGACTTGCTTTATGGACTAAATTATAATTTATTTTGGTTAATGTTCCATGAGTTACTTCAACAGTACATATTCTATAGTTGGGGGAAAGAATGTTCAATAGTTATCTGTTAAGCTTGCTTATCTGTGGTGTAATTTAACTATGTTTCTTTGTTGGTGGTAGTTTGTTGGTGGTGATTTGTGTGTGTGTGTGTGTGTGTGTGTGTGTGTGTGTGTGTGTGTGTGTGTGTGTGTGTTGCTTGGAATAGAATATCTCTTAGTGGAAATGAAATATTGACATTATTATTGCTCTATTGGAGTCTGTCCCTTTTTGTGTAGTAGTGTTTCATTAAATTGGGTATACCAATATTTACTACATATATATTTAGATTTTTTTAGTGTACTGTTCCATGTACCAATATGTATTAGCTTTCTCTTTGGAATAATTTTGTCTTCAAATCTGATTTGATAAATGCGAGTGTATCTGCTTCTGCTTGCTTTTGAATTCCATTTGCATAGAATGTCATTTTTTTATCCTTTCACTTTCAGGTTATGTAATGTCTTTGCTAGTAAGGTGTGTTTCCTGCAAAGAATTGGGACTTCTTTTTTATTTTATTTATTTGTTTGTTTATTTGTTTTATTGAAGTACAAATATCAGTGAGACAGTTTTAAGATACCTTGACAAGATGGATTTGATAAATACATTGCAAACTGTTTTCATAATGTTTTGGTATCATACAAGGTGCATACATGATATTATACTTACAGACATTATTATACTGTATGTCTCTTATCAGTAAATAGAGTGTAGCTGTTTGCGTATCTTATTTTTTATACCTGAATTACATCAAAGATTCAATAATTAATACTTTCTACCTTGTTATTTTCCTAGTGGTTGTCCATAGTACTAGAATACATAATATCCTGTCCAACCACCATTAGTGCAAATCTTGCCTCTTATAGAATTATGTAGAAGCACAGTGTTATCTATCCCAACTGTACTGTCTATACACACATCATGATTTTTTTTTTCTACACCCCTTCCTTTGTCTACACCTGTCAAAGGTGGGCACTCCATTGTCATTCAACTAACTTAGGTGCTTGAACTCGACACCACATTCCAACACAGTCAGCATTCTACAACAATAGTGAGTTATTCAAAGAAATTGTCGACCATAGTCATTTACAGCTCAGCTTAATATTATGGCCCCACGATGTACACTTCATTTTTATACTTTTCTGCTGGATGGTTAAGACCTAGATAGATAAGACTTATATACCAACACATGAACTTTATATTTCCTATGTGGTCAGTGAAGTCCTCTCAGGGTTTATCTTGTAGTCCTGTACATTATTCTGTAGGTCCTTTGTCTGTGTCATCCATGTGGATGAGTCACGGCCAATGCTTGACCAGTTTGTTCTCCGTGAGAGCTTGAGAGAAAGTTTTCTCTTCATGTGACTCCCCAGGCACACTATAGAACTTCAGTCTCTTTCCTTTTGTGCACAGGGAATCATTGCCGTCCCCAACTACCTCAGGGCAACATAGACTGGTTAGGCACCTTACTCCAGAAGCCCTTGTTCTTGCACTTAGAATATTGGCAAATGTTCAAGCAGTGACATATCCCCAATTGTCTGGAAGTGGAAACACAAATATTATCACTGAATTCCATGCTAGACAGGGCATTAGTGAGAACCAACAGACTCAGTCCCTTCAGGAAGATCACATGTAATGTGCCTTGTTCCTCAACACAGAGTTATTGCCAACTCTGATGCCCTCCATGGCCTGGCTCTTGAATGCTTCAAATTTTCAGGTCTGAAACCAATCCTCTCCCTCTCCACAACTCTCTCCTTTCTGTCTTTTCACTGGGAACCTTGAAGTGTGGCTGCTTTGATCCCTAGAGAAACTGTCTCATGTAGTAAGCCTTCTCTGAAGATGGTTCCTGGTAATATCACTCAGTGATATTATAAGAACTGCTGTGGTTTTGTTCTCCAAAGCTAGTGTGCTATGATCATTAATGTTGACTTGTTCTTGGTTTAATTTGTGATTGTTAGTCTGACTGGATTAAGAGATCAGATTAGTAAAGTAAATTTATGCGTGCATCAGTCTTCAATACCACATCTGCTCTCTAGCCCTTCACCTCTCATGCTTTCCCCCTATGCCATTTCCAAGCCATCAGAAAGAGAGCAGCTTTCACTGATCATGCCCTTTCACCATGATGATTCTGCTTTGTTGCCAGCTGGCCATGGGTTAAAGCTCTAAAAATCTGAGCTAAATTGAACTTCTCCTCCTCTAAGTTGCAGGTTTCAGATATTTTTAGATGAAAGCCCCATACCGGATTTATAGCTTACAGTATCCATTGGGTTCTCTTGCTGGTCTACAGGTTATCACTGGTGATGCTGACCTGTTCTTGGTTTACTTTGTGCTTGCAGTGTTGAGTTCTCTTCTTCTGCCTTTCTTTGGTAATGTCATTGTTTTTTAATGTTATTATTTTGCTGTTAGGATTACTTTCACTGGATCTCATAAGTTTTGGTATGTTTATCACTGGAGATGTTTTCTAAATTTCCTTCTGATCTTTTATTTGAGCCATTGATTGTTTTAGACTATGTTGTTTACACATATTAATGGATTTTCTTAGTTTTCTTCTGTCATTGATTTATAGGTTCATTTCACTGAGGCTGGAGAACAAACTTACATGAGTCTTCTTAAATTTTTTAGAGTGTTTTATGGCCTAATAGATGGCCAGTCTTAGAGAATATATGTACTTGAGAAAAATATGTATTTTGCTATAATTGGATGAAATGTTTTGTGTGGTCATTCTATTTTATCCACCCCCACCCCCTTTGGTAGTGAGGATAAACTCAGCCTTTGCAATGAGTTACATCTCTACACTTTTTTGTTTTTTTATTTTGAGACAGAATCTCTCTAATGTCCATAAATTTCCCAGCCTTCTAGAGTGCTGGGATTATAAACATGAAACTTTATGCTTCTCATTTCTGAAAATGAGGTGTGAATTCTTCCACTATAGATATGTTGCTACGTATCTCTCCTTTCAGTATTTGCTTCATATATTTAGGTGTTCTGAAGATGGATTTATTATTTTTATTGTTATATTTTCCTGAATTATTAATTTTATCATTATATAATATCTTTATTTGTCCATTACATAAGTTTTGCCTTAAACTCTTATTTTGTCTGATCAATAGCAGCCACTTAAACTGTCTAGCCACTTAGTTTTTCATTTCCATGGAATGTCTTTGCATTCTTAAGTTATGTGTGTTCTTAAGTATAAAGTGTCTCATAGATGCTATTACTTGGTTCTTGTACTTTAGTCTCTTCAACCAATTTGTCTTTAAATTACTATATTCAATACATTTATCTTTAAAATTATTATTGATAGGGAAGGGCTTACTGTTTCTTTTGTTAAATTTTTTACATCTGCATTATAATTTTTCTCTTTTTTCTTGATATATTTGGGGTTTGTTGGTTAATTTTTTTTAATGATGTTTTGATTCATTTCTCATTTCCTGTTCCATATATCCTATTTTCCTTGCTGTTACCCTTATTATTACATGAAACACTTTAAAGTTCTAACTGTTAAGTTGATAAAATAACTTGAATCAAAAAGTCGATTCCTTTACCTTCTCTGCCTATGTTATTGATGATACAAATTATCTCCTTTTGTATTGTATCTATTGCCATAAACTCATTATTTTTCATGCTTTTAAATATTTTATACTGGATTTATAAACAATTTACTTATGTACATCACAATAGTATGGGATTCTGTATTTGTATATATACCATTATTAAGGACATTCATTTTGTCATGTAGCTTTATCCTCCTGTTTATTACCTTTTCACTTCAACTTGTAAGATTATCAGCCTTTTTTGTAGCACAAGATTGATGGTGATAATTTCCCCCATTTTTATTTATCTTAGGAAGTCAGTTTTCTTTTGTTTTTAAGAGATAGTTTTGCCAAATAAAGTATTTTTGATTGATAGCAATTTCCCCTTTCATTACTTTACATAACACCACACCCTTTTCCCCTGCAAGGTTTCTTGTTAAGTCAGTTCATACTGTAATCAGTCTTCCCAATATGTGATGAGCTGCTTTTCTTTTGCTGTTTGCAAGAATCTCACCATAATCTGTCACTCTTGGCAGTTAATTGTAATTTATTTTAATATCAGTCTCAAGACTTTCTACTAATTGGAATTCTGAGATTCGTTATTTGGAGTTCTCTCAGATTCTTGAAACCATTTCCTTAGATGTGGAAGGTTTTCAGCCACTATTTAGTCACAGTTTCTCTGCCCCTTTTTTGTTTCTCCTTTTGAAATTGCCATTCTGTTTGATGTTCTCCCAGAAGCCTCTCAGGTTTCTCAATTGTCATTCATTCTTTTTCTTTGTTTCTCTACCTCAGTAATTTTGAAAGTCTCACTTTTAGGCTCACTATCTTTTCTTCTTTTCAAATCCCTCCATACATTTTTTCAACTTACTCATTGCATCCTGAGTTCCAAAATTTATTTGGTTCTTCTTAGTTTTATATATATTTTTAAAGTGCATCACTTTCTCAATTTGTTGTCTGTATGTGTTCTCTTAACTCATTGAGTATTCTCATGATACTAATTTTAGATTCATCTGGCAAATCATTGCCATTTCATTAGCTAAGTTCATTTCAAAATTAATTTGTCACAGTGTCCTATTTCTTTGTATATCTTGTTATTTTTTGTTGTTGGGATTTGGGTATTTGAAAAATCATTCATCTTTTCCAAACTTTGTGGCCTAGTTTAAATAGGAAGAACTTTCCTTCAATCAGGCTTGATAGAGATTATGGATACTTCTCAAATTTTTATTGGTATGTATGTTCTTTGAGTGGTTCAGATAACATAATTTGAGGAGGTTATTGAGTTTATATGTGATTCTGTTAATTGTCTTATAGTAAATTATGGTAATTTCACCTGGCATCCAGCTCTGATGCTGCAGACTCTGGTAAGGATTCTCAAGAGATATTGTACCTCGTGACTAGTACTTGTCAGTACTTGGATACAAGCAAGTGTTAGGATCCCTTGAGCAGCTATTCTATATTGCTTGAGGTTCTCTCTCTCTCTCTCTCTCTCTCTCTCTCTCTCTCCTGACTGGGGTTCCTTTAAAAACAGAATCAATATACAATATATGCATAATTATGCAAGAAATTTATTAGGTAAACTTAGGATCAAGGGTGGGAGTGTCCACAGTGACCAGTGTTCACTGGAAAGCCAGGTGATCCCATAGCCTCTCACTCTTGAAAGGTGGAATCCACAGAGGATGGCAGGTCAAGATTGTGCCACCAGTTTAAGATCAAAGGCATGGAAGTTCACTGAAGAGGTGCTGGTGGTGGTCTGCATTGGAAGACTAAAGTAACTAGAGACCCACAGGCGACAGCAGGAAAAGACAAGAACTTTAAAAAATCAAGAACACTTCCTTTCTCTTTCCCATTTTTAGTTTTCTCCAGGCTACAGCATTACTTTTACGTTATCCATCTATTCTTGTATATTGCGTATTTTTCTTGTAGAGCCTTTAGCATATAATCATTGTTATTTTAAAATAAATCTGAGAAATTCCAGTATCCGGTTTCTGAGGCTTGCTTTTTTTGTTCAGATTGTGTTTTTTTTGTGTGTGTTTTAGTGTTCCTTGTGGTTTGTTAGAAGCCAGATATTATATACTGTGCAAAAAACTTGTAGTAAATAGTGTCTCAGTGATAGTAATAAAGGATGAGTGCAAGGAAAATTGTTCTATAATCCTATTATGCTTTGGTCTCTTGAGACAGCCTATAACCTAGACTGAATTTAACAAAAGCCTTTCAGATTGTGTTTCCCCAACTTTAGAAAGAACCAGGTGGCTGGAAGGGGTTGGATTTGGTTACATTTTTTCCTGCATATAAGACTAGAACCAGCTAGTTCTGAGTTTTGTTTTGTTTTTCTTTTCCTCTTTCCCCAGAAGATTATGATCAGGTAAAATTGTTTCAAGGGCAACTTTGTTCAGAAGAACTTACTACTTCCCAACCGTGGCCCCCTAGCCCCAGTGCAGAGAACATTTTTCCTTGTAGAGCTTTAAGAAGTACAAGTCACAAATGTGTTAGGTGCTGTGTAGTTTAACTGTTAGACTTCTACACACTGAGGTTAATGATTTTTGAATTTAGGCTTTCCCACTGGTACTAGTTCTTACAGTAGTTTCTACTCAGGGTTTTCTGTACTTCATCCACTTGCCTATTTTGGAAGCAATGGTTCACTCAGTGACTTTACTTAATTTACTTCTCTAGTAGAGCTAAGGAAAGCTATTAATTTTTCAGTTTGTTCAGATTTTCATTTATTATAGAGTAACAATTTCTAAGCTTCTTAAATGCCAAAGCAGAAACCCTGTTCCTGCTATCCCGGGAATTTTTAACTGTCAAACTTGTCCATACTGAGCCTGCAGCAGTAACAATGTTTAATTATTTTTCTATTTTCTAGTTTTCTGCCATAGTAAGTTGTAATTTTTTTTATTTATTTTTTTTAATACAGGGTCTCACTACACAGTTCAGACTCATAGTGATCCTCCTGTCTCAGCCTCTCCAGTGCTGGAATTACAAGCATGCACCACCATGCCCAGTTTTTCCCCACTTAGATTTATGTTAGCAGTTGGATTATCATTGATGGTGTCTTAGTTTCTCTTCTCTTCTTGCTGGGACAAATACCCAACACCCAAAATGAAGGAAGGAAACGTTTATTTAGCTCACAGTTACTGAGGTTTTCAGTCCATATTCATCTGGCTCCAAGGCAGAATGGCACAGGGCAGAGAGCATCAATTCATAGTGGCAGAACAATAACAATGCAACAAAGAGCAATAGCTAAAGAAAGTCTGTCTCTCTGTCTCTTATATTACATTCAGGCTCTCTGCCGCAGGCTGGAGGAAGTACTTACACCCATAATGCCAGCAGTACTAAGACCCATAATCCCAGCCTTGGATCACACATAATTGCAGTGGATCATGAGTTAATCACAAACTCTAGAAGTCCCCACCACATGACTACATGAGGCTTTGGGGAAACTAGACACAAACCATAACAGATGGCTTTTATCAGATTGAGGTAGAAGCCATCTATTCCAGTTTTCTGGAGGACTTTGAATATGAATGACGGTTGGACTTTGTCAAAAGACTTTTCTGCATCAATTGAGATGATCATGTGGTTTGTAGATTGGGCTCTATTGACATAGTGTATTATATTTATAGATTTACATATAATTAACTAACCATCTTTGCATCCCTGGGATGAATCCTACCTGGTCATGGTATACAATCTTCTTGATGATTTGTTATATTCTATTTGCTAGGATTTTATTTAGGATTTTTGCATCTATGTTCATGAGGGATATTGGCCTGTATTTCTCTTTTTTAGTTGCATCTTTCCTGGAGGAATGATTTTAGGAGAATTGTTTCCTTCTCAGTTTCATTGAAGAGTTTGAGGAGAATTGGGATTATATCTTCTTTAAATTTCTAGTAGAATTCAGCTGTGAACCCTTCAGAGCCTGGACTTTTCTTTGTCAGTAGGTTTTTTATTACATATTGAATTTCATTGGCTCTTACTGGGTTATTGAGAATTGTTATATCTTCTTGATTCAGTTTTGGTAATTTGAACCTTTCTGGAAATCTGTCCATTTCCTCTGTGTTTTTGATTCTGTGAGAATAAAGATTCTCCAAATGGCTACGGATGATCTTCTGAATTTCCACACTGTCTGTGGTAATTTCACCCTTTTCATTCCTTATTGCTTGGATTTGAGTTTTTCCTTTCCTCTTTTTGATAAGGTTAGCTAGGGGCTTATCAATTTTAATCTTTCAAAGAACCAGCTTTTTGATTTGTTAATTCTTTGTATTGGTTTGTTTGTCACAATTGCATTAATTTCTACTCTAATCTTTATATTTTCTAACTGACTTTGGGCTTTGGGTTTGGTTTGCTATTCCTTTTCTAGACGTTTGAGGTGCAGCATTAAGGTATTTATTTGTTCCCATTCTGTTTTCCTAATGTTCCTTGGCCTGGCTTGTGTCACAGCTATAAACTTGTTCATCTTCGCATTATCTTGCAGATGTTGAATTATTCTTTTATCTTTCACTAGTTGGAACAGTGTCTTCAAGGTCTGAAAGTCTATCTTCACTTTCATTCAAGCAATTTTGCCAGTTTATGATTGAGATTTTAATTTCCTATATATCTCTTTGAATCTGCTTCATGCATTCTATTTCTTTCCTATATTGTTCATTCAAAGATTCCATCATTTTTCTATTCTGATTTTTATCAGTATCTTCTTTAGAAGCACTTAGTAATTCTTTCATTAGTTATCATTTCTCTTTTTACTTCAGAGATTATTTGTGATCTGATTTCCTCTATACCTTTCTGCAGTTGTTTCTTTACTTAAGACACTATTATTTGAGAGATTTCTGGTGTGTGACTTCCAATTTCTTCTATGCTAGTGTCTCCTACATTTTTTTCTGTGTGGGCTCAGGGCATGAGAATGCATTTTGCTCCTCCTCTTTGTCATTTTTTTATAGCACTGTCCTTTGACCTTTGGCATAGAGGTTTGGTGCAGTTATCACCTTAGCACCTACCGATATTATTATTCCAAGAGAGGTTATGTGTTTAAGGAAGTTATAGTTTTATATTTACAGCATTATAATTAGCAATACTAATAATGGATAGTGAGATTTAGCAGTTGACAAACTTTTGTAACTAATGGGTTTGTATTTTAGACCATAAGAGCAAACATTATGACTGTATAGCTAAGCAGATATTAAATTAGGAATTTGTATTTAAATTGGGTCCCCTAAATTCTGTCTGATCACCTCCCCTTGATATACCTAGAATCTTCCAGGCATACTAGTTTACCCCTGTTACCTGTTGCCCCTTCTCTCAATCGAGAGAGAGAGAGAGAGAGAGAGAGAGAGAGAGAGAGAGAGAGAGAGAGAGAGGATGCTCTCATAGATCTGGGTCTAGCAGTGTGTCTCAGCTTACTGGGTCTGGATCTACCAAATTTAAAATCATCCAGCTTGGCCTGGCTTGTGTCTGGCTACTGTCCTCTGCTGCATCCCACTGTGGCCCACTGGCAAGATGCTATGCTTCTGGAATAGCTGGCTGGGTCTCATTCCTAGCATCTCTGCTGGGAGTTCCACCACAGGGTCCTACATGCCAGACATGTCGGCTAACTGGAGGGAGATTTGAAATTTTTTTAAATCTTTATTTATTTGGTATAGGATCTCACTACACAGCTCAGACTTGTAGTGAACCTCCCATCTTAGCCTCTCCAGCTCTGGGATGTCAGGTGTGCACCACTATTCCTGGTTTCAATGGCCAGCCTGGCACACCTGGGGCTCCTGGGCTGGCAGGGCACACAGTATCAGGGATCAAATCTGGATCGTTGTGCTTGCCAGGCAGACACTTAGACAGCTGAGGTATCTCCCCAGTCCTTGCACAATTTTAATTGAGTGATCATTCTAAATTTTAGTTAACATTGGCCCTTCAGCATGATTACAGATCTTTGAATTTCTTTGATCCTCAATTCAAAAATATCTTGGGTACAGTTACAGTTAAATCTGTCTGGATAATGCAACCAGGTTAAAAACCAATAAATAATAATATAGAATGCCTACTTAAAATGTAGGGTAGTTCTTTTTGCTTTGTTTTTTTGTTTTTGTTCACTTATCCAAAATAAAATTTGGCCAAAGCTGCAATTTATGCATAGACTTGAATTTTAAATTTTACTTATTTATTTATTTATTTTAAATGTCTTTTTGAGACAGGGTCTCACTATGCAGTTCAGGCTGTCCTTCAGCTGACTTTGTAGCTCAAGCTGGTCTTGAACTCACAACAATCCTCCTGCCTCAGCCTCCCAAGTGCTGGGATTACAGGCATGCGCCACCACGCCCGGCCGAATTTTAAATTTTAGAGATTTACAGTCTGTAACACTTTTATTCTGACTCACAGTTATTCTCTAATCTATTTTCCCAAAAGGTTAGTGTTTTTCTCCTGAATTATCAATTGTTTCGTTTAGCACATTCACAGTCATTTCATTATCAATACCTAAGAAATATTTGACCCTGATTTATTAAAGTATAATATATCTATTTTTTTGTAGCAGTTTATAAAGTTGTGCAAATATTAAGCCATAGGAAATTGCAATTAAATAATGATATTCACTGCTTCTCCTTGTGAAACATATAAAGGAAAAAGCTTATTAGGTGGAAACATTTCCATTTCTAAGTAAGTAGGTGTCTCAGTTACTCTTCTCTCATTATCAGAACAAATACCCAACACCCAAAATGAAGGAAGGAAAGGTAGCACATGGCTAGTGGAGGTTTCAGTCCATACTCCAGGGCAGAGTGGCACATGGCAGAGAGCATGGTGGCAGCAAAGAGCAGAGAGCAAAAAGGAGTAGAGGCAACAATGGCTGCAGAGTGGAAGTCTGTCTCCCTTAAGTTGCATTTAGGCTATCCACAGCAGTACTAAGGCCCATAATCTCAGCCTTAATCATAAACTAATCTCAAGCTCTAGAAGTCCCTATCCCCATGACTGCATGACGCTTTGGGGGGACAACTAGACACAAAACCATAACTTAAGGTAACTACTTAAGAGTATTTCTAAATATAATTAATTAAGGGAGAATATTTACATATGACAGAAATCGTGCTGGGAGGTAATAAATCATAATGGTTAAGGCTATGAATGGAGTAAGATACACCTATGCTAGAATTCTGGATTTCCTCCTGTAATGATGGTATGACAGACTCCTTAAATTATCTGTGTCCTTTTATTTCATGTGTAAATTTAAGGACAATTTAAATCAATACATGTGAAATGTATATAACAGTGCATAACATATATAGTAATTGTAAAACAAAGCAACCTATTAAATAAAAATTGTATCAGCAAAATTATAAAGCACTTTGAAAATGTGTAACTTTGTAAATATTGCACTTTTTGGTAAAAATATATTTGACCTAGTTTTTGTATTTTAATTTTGTATGATTTGGTATACTCATAATGATTTTGACAAATTACTCATATATGTTAGCAAACAATTCCAATTCAGTTGTTGAACTATTATTGTTGCATCTAACTGAAATTTGAAGGGAACTGTAGAACACTTTTGTGGCTGTTCACCACTTCAGTAAATCATGATATCAAGTTTTGGAAGTGTTTAAAAAAAAAAAAACACACACAACAAACAGCTCTTATAGACTTAGGAAATGGTGAGACAAGCCAGGCCTAGTGATGCACTGTAGCAAACCCAGCATTCATAAGGCTCAGCCCGGATTCCTGAGAGCTGAAGGCCAGCCTGGGCTACATAGTGATTTCAAAGGTAGCCAGAACTATAAGGCCCTATCTAAATGTCTAAAGAAGAGAGAGAGAGAGGAGAGGGAGAGAGAGAGTGCTAATATTTGTGTCATAATCAAATCCTCATCAACACCACCCCCAAGAAAAGGAAAAGAAACTAATGATTGACTATTTCATTATCTTAAAAAGAATTTTTGTTTTGGAAATATTTGCCAATGAACCTAAAACCTGACATTTGTAAATTCCATAATCATAGCCTATAATAAAATCCACAGAACCTTTAAAACTAGCAACTTGACACTAAAAATTAGCACTTTCATGTTTGCTACTCTTTTGAAATAGGATAATTTAAAATTTCCTCTTGCTGCACTTCTGCATCTCATTCACAAATGCTTGTCATCACTACTTCAATTATTTCAAGTATTGTTGACTTACCCATTGCTACCATGAAGTCTTTCAGCATTTTAGTTGTTTGCTTGCTTATGAAGTTCCATTAGAAGCTTCCTTCTAAGTTCCATCATTACTCATTATTCTGTTCTAAAAAAGCTCAATTGAAACTGTGGTTTCCTGAATTTGCCTGCATCATTCTATTAATGTATTTCTCCAAATCTAACCAGAAGGACAGGTTATCGTTAGGTTTCCTACCAGATGGAAATCCTTATGCTTGCAGTTAACAGCCCTCTATTAAGGCACTCTTTGTGGGAGCAATCTCTCACCTCAGTATGTGGAGCAACTGGACCCCCAAAATATAAATGATTAAAAAAATGTTTTATATCTGGTATTTTAAGTTACCAGGCATGTTTTTCTTTGTAGCTTATTGAGATTTTACAAGATAACATATGTAGGAAAAATATTTTCACTTTAGAGATTAGAAACAATGTATCATTTTATATTATAGTAGATTGTATAAAAATGGGGTGATACTTAAGTTGTTTTTGTCTTTAAGGTAGTTAATACTTTTTAACTACACTTACCTGCTTTTCATCTAACCTTTAAAGTTTCTCTGTCCAGTTTGAAATTAATCAAGAATTCTCAAGCATTTGACTTTACAAATATTTTATGCCATGTCTTTTATTCATGGGGGGGTGGTATGGGTAGAGAGGATGGATGTAATTCATTTACTTTTATTTGCTTGAAAATACAGCTGTTGTTTTCTACACTAACTCAGTAAGTAACAAGTTTATTAAATTAGTAATTCACCATTCCTGGGCATATACATTACTTGTGAAACCTGTATGTATTTAGTCCTGGATGTTCAATCTATTTTGTCTTTTACTTTGAAGAAGTCTAATATTTGGACTAGTCTGTTATAAAATCAAAGTTGAGTTCTGTACCTGTTTTGTCTGTACTGTGACATTGTCTCAGACTACCTTCACTTTTATCTTTAGAAATCATCACTCCTCTTATGTCTGATTTTGTGTTCAGATATTTTAAGTACAGCTTGGCCAAGTGCAAGGCTCCACTGAAATTACTTGTATTTTTTAAGTGATAGGCTAAAAGTAGGCAAGTACGCAGTGAGGTGAGAGAAAAGGTTCCCCTGAGCCTCAGACTGTGTTGTTGGTGAGTTGGGGAGCTGTTTAATGAGAATGGCATGGATGTATAATTTTAAAAGATCACTATGGTTACATGAGAAATATAGGGGACGGGACTAGAAGAGTCAGGAGGAAGCTCTTACAGTAACTAAAGAGTCAGATTCAGGTTATATTTTGCAGATAAATGCTTACATGACTAGTTGAAATACAAAAACAAGCCTCTTTTGATACTTTGCAGCTCTGCAGTGGCTGCTTAGGTCTTTCTGTGACTCCCATTAGTATGAGCCTGTGCTTTCGCTATAACTGATAAGCCAGATTTTTAAGGCTTGAAATGTATGAAAGGGAAATGAGAGAAACAATTTAGAAGGGATATGCAGAGTTCTGTCCAGTTATGTGTCATAATTATAATTTTCAGATTTATGAGACTTCAATGGTACCTAGTGGAGCGCTGGCCAGATAGCTCAGCAGACTAAAGCACCTGATTAGGCAGACACAGGGACCAGGGTTCAATCCCTGGCATGCTGTATCAGCTCCGCCCATGGGGCACACTGAGACTACGAATGAGATTGGGCATGGCTGTGTGTGCCTGTAATCCCAGCGCTTGGGAGGCTGAAAACAAGAGGATCACTACAATAGTCCAATCTGTGTAGTGTGACCCTGTAGACCCTCCACTAAATACATTAAAATAAACAAATAGTACCTGGTGGAAATTATTCTGAACCATTTTAGTGACAATAATACCAATACAGTACAAAAATATTTCTACACTGCTTTACATAGCAGACAAGAATCTCCTTCCTCCTTCCTCCCTCATCTTCTACACATCATATCCACTTGTGAATTAGCAAAGTTTGGGTAGCCAAGAGGGTTTTTTTTTATCAGTTTCTCAACTTGGTGCTATTCACTACATGCTAGTAACATGACCTCCCAGTTGCAAAACCAAAAATGTCTCTAGATATCACCAAATGTCTGTGGGTGCCAAAATTATTTATTTGAAAACCACTGCCTTACACAAAGCAAAGAACTTTCTAGCACAGTTCCATTAGTAAAAAACTATCACTATGCACTAATTAGATCCCTTCATATTACCAGAATAAGTAGAACTAAATCCAAAAACTTGCTAAGGTTTTGTAAGTTATAAATTTAAAAATACATAAATGCTTTAAACTTAAAGTTAAATATAACCTACTCAATAGTCATTTGATGCTACACCACAGCCTTTTGAGGATCTATTGAATGGATGTCCAACTTGTTACAATTCGTGACTTATTTTCTACCATTTTCAGTTTTAGGTACTTCAAAGTGGGACAAAAATTGATTTGCCATCATTCTTGTTTTTTATTGAATTGTGTCCAGTCTTAGGTACTGGGGCATTTAAAAACAGAAATCCTCTCCGCTCACAGTTCAAGGCCTGCTGAATATTTAACTAAAGTACATAAAAATATCTTATAGAAGGTTACACAGGTTAATTAAAGGAATAAAATGTGAACCCCAAGTATTTTTATTAAATATTTAAAAATATTTTTTAGTATGTTTACAATACATGATTACATTCATTATGTGGGATTGGTATAGGTATACAACAATCTCAATTCTTTCTCCCCCATCCCCTCCAACTCTTTTAGTAAGATTTTTTGCCAGCTTTATATTCATTTATTTATTGTGCTTATCAAATTAATTATAAAATACAGACTAGGCTAACTTCTCCCTAATATGAAACATATAAGGCAATTATAGTAAAGCAGGATATACTTCTAGACACATTGGCCCATGGTGGATTACAGTAACTTTTTTTACTCCTTTTTTTCTATCTTTTATTTTACATTTTATGTATTGGATTTCACATACAAGAAAAACTACATGATATTTAAGCTTGTGTTTAATTTACTTAAAATTATGGCCTCAAGGTACACACATTTTCATACCAATTTCAGTGGTAACAATTAGAGTTGTGCCAGCTGACATAAGAATAACTTGGGTTATGACTGGAATTTTAGTTTCGACTTATGAGCAAGTTTTGAATTATGAACTCAACGCTGGCCACTCATGCTTCCAGATGGTCTCAGTTACAGATTTAACTCTTAAAAGAGTTCTGGAAGGACTCATTACATTCTTTCCTGTGTGTTATTGAGAAATCCTGGGCCAATGCTTCTCAAGGACATCAAGATCTGCTCATATACAGGAGAGAATCTAAAGGTTGTATAGAGGAACTTGAGCCTTTAATTAACAACCTGAGTGATAATCAACCCTCAGGACAAATTTAGTTCATAAGTCAAGGGTCCACCATACTCAAGTTTATCCTTCTTTATGGAAAACTAGTACTCCATTGTATATAAGTGTCCATTCATCTACTGGTATACTGGCTGCTTCCAAGATTTTGCTATTATGAACTGTACTGTTATAAATATGAATATTCATGTACTACTGTAATATGTCTTTGGGAAGAATCTGTGAATAATCTCTCTACCTTAAGATCTATTAACCATCTGTTTTTAGTGTAAGACATTCTTATAAGTTGATGAGACTGAAAGTTTGATTTACGAGAGTAATTGCTCATGGGAGCTGTTTTTCCTCAAAGTCTCACATGAATCACCTATAAAATTATGCATCATAATAAATGAACTGGAATCCTTTAGTATCCCAGTAGTCCAGTTAGCCTTAGCAAATTCCACACAGGATCTCAAAATATGTATATGTGTTTTGTTACAGTATGAATTTGACAGGTGATGCTATGTAGCCCAAGATACTGGACAAAAAATAGTCTCTATTGAAGTTTTCTATTTAGGACTCTTTCTGAACATGTTTTAAAGGACTAGAGATTATAAAAGGGAATATTTCAAAATAACCATCATTCCCACTTTCTTATGTTTCATGTCAGCCAGACAATGGCTTTATTTCTGACATACGCCAAGGCCTTTACTCTCTGGGGCAGGACAGGCAATCAATTTAACTGACTTTTGTTCCTTGAGATTTTCATTGGTTTTTACATAATCCTGATTTCATGGAAAAGACTTAATTAAAAATTTCCTTCAAAAACTTTAATTTACCAAAAAGAACTATGAGTTAATAAGCCTCTATATTATAAAGGTGATAAATTCAACAATGAGACAATTTAAATGGCAGTGATGAATATTACACCCTGCAAAATAGTCTTTACAGATGAAGACTGGGTACACAGAGGCATAACAACTTGCCAGGTACTACTGCACAGTAAAGACCAATATGTTTCACTTCAAATCCTACTCTTTAACATATTAAAGATATTTGAATATGATTTAACATGTTTCTGAAAAAAAGTGACACAGAGCTGGAAGTGTAGTTAAACAGTAATGCCTCTGCCTAGAAAGGAAGCTCCAGGTTCAACTGACAGCATAACTAAAATAATAATACATTAAAATGACTGAAATGCTTTGAAAAATTTAAGTAATAAAATTGTTATATTTCAAAACTATTTTGCAAAGAAAATCATAGTAAAAAGTTGATACGCGTTTTAATTGCTTTGGATATTTAAAACTTCAGGTCTTTGAACTCAGTTACATAGCTCAATGAAATACAAGAAAAAAGCAGCTTACAGATGAATAATTAAAAGGGATTTAAAATAACTGAGAAGAGCCAGGGAGATAGCTCAGTGGTTTAAGTACCTGCCTGGAAAGTGCAAGGTCCTGAGTATGATCCCTAGTACCTCATGCCATGCCAGCCTTGCACCAAGCAGGCCACTGAGATCAGGCATGTTGGCACACACCTGTATCCCAGCACTGGGAGGGGAGGCTGAGACAGGAAGATCACTATGACTGAGCTGCGCAGTACGCCCTGTACCAAATTAAGTATTTTGAAAAACTAAGGAAATGTATTCGCCGGGTGTGGTGGCGCATGCCTGTAATCCCAGCACTTGTGAGGCTGAGGTAGGAGGATTGTTGTGAGTTCAAGACCAGCCTGAGAGCTACAAAGTGAGCTTAAGGCCAGCCTGAACTGCATAATGAGACCCTGTCTCAGAAAGACAAAAAACTAAATAAATAAATTTAAAATACTTAAAAGTTGAAAACCTCTACAGATTTTCATTTTATTTATAATTCTGTTACAGGAGATGAGTATGATGTATGTGCCATTTGTTTGGATGAATATGAAGATGGAGACAAACTCAGAATCCTTCCCTGTTCCCATGGTATGAGTAATTACATACTGCTTTGAATTTACAAATATAGTAATTTATATTTAGGTTCAGTATTGCATGGGAAGAGAGAAAATAGTCATTAGCACACCATAAGCTAGGCACTGTACTAATTAGCAGCCTCATTAAAGGGCAAAGGTGTATTTATAAAAATGGACAAACTTCCTGTCGTGTGTGTGTGTGTGTGTGTGAGTGTGTAAAATAAACATGAGGAGTCAGAGAGATGGCTCAGTAGAATAAGTGCTTTCCTGGCAAGTGCAAGGGCCTGAGTTCAATCCCTGGTTCTGCAAAAAAAATAAAAAATAA
This sequence comes from Ctenomys sociabilis, assembly GCA_004027165.1. Lineage (NCBI taxonomy): Eukaryota > Metazoa > Chordata > Mammalia > Rodentia > Ctenomyidae > Ctenomys > Ctenomys sociabilis. The sequence goes on from PVKA01036761.1 coordinate 20,182, forward strand.
ACATGAGATTCAGTATAATGCTGTCAACATGGTTTTCTAACTGAAGATATATACTTCACTTCAACAGCTTATCACTGCAAGTGTGTAGACCCCTGGCTAACTAAAACCAAGAAAACCTGTCCAGTCTGCAAGCAAAAAGTTGTTCCTTCTCAAGGTGATTCCGACTCTGACACTGACAGTAGTCAAGAAGAAAATGAAGTGTCGGAACACACCCCTCTGCTTAGACCTTTGGCCTCTGTCAGCACCCAGTCGTTTGGGGCTTTGTCAGAGTCCCACTTGCATCAGAACATGACAGAATCTTCAGACATTGAGGATGATGACAACGAAGACACTGGCAGCAGTGAGGCTGAGAATGAAGTGAATGAACACAGTGTGGTGGTCCAGCTGCAGCCTGGCGGTGTACGGGACTGTAGCCTGGTGAACACCGTGTGACTTTCCTAAGATGATGGGTTTGTTTCCCTTGAAAACATTGATTTAGGTACATAATTTGATTTTTTGCTCCCTTTAGAGTTCTGTAGAAATAACTTATTTTTTATTCTAATCAGATACCAAAACAGGCTCTTATCTGGTACTTTGCTGCAGCTCTATACTTCACTTTACTAATAAGAAATAACAGACTGGTGCTGTAACTCAGGCATCAAGGATGAAATATAGCCAAAACATTTTTTAAATCTCAGTATACCTTGTGATTAAGACTTAGATCACAGTATGGAAATGTTTTGCGTTTCACACATGAAATCAGTGCCATGGCCATCTAGCACAAGCTAAAGCCAATGCTCACACATCGCTAGTCACCTAAAAGTGAGTTTATGTTCTGGTGTTTCTCCGTTGCCTTCATTAGTGAGAAGCAGCAAGGTATATTACCGTTTCTCCCCTCCTATTAGCACCACACAGAAAACTCAAAGCTATCCTTTTTATTTCTATTCCCAAGCAGCCTGTAACTAGTGCAAATTTCAAAAGGGTTTTAATACTCTAATGTTATGTATGACTATGTTCAACAAGTAATGTCTTTGTATTCACAAGATTTCAGTATCCTTCAGGGTTTTGTTGGGATCAAAGCAAAAAGGAAATGCTGCATAAAAATACCAAACTTCAGCAACTGTTAATACTCAGATCATATACCTCTTAATAAAGAGCATCATATGCTAATTAGCCCTACCCTATGTACAGAAAAAACTGTTCAAGTATTAGATTAAAACTAAATGCTTAACAGAATTAATGTATTAAAATGATGTATTATGAAAAGATATACAGCACTATAACTATATAGAAATTATAGAAATGTATAATTAAACTGCTAAGAATTTTTATATGGCCTTATATGAGGAAAGTTTGAATGTTAATAAAACTTTTCCACTTTAAAAA
>PVKA01036762.1:0-21547 GCA_004027165.1 Ctenomys sociabilis
TTTTTTTTTTTTTTTTTTTTTTTTTTTTTTTTAGGTGAGGCACCTTTCAAGGACAAAATCCCCATTTACTGACCTTTGTCTGCATCTCTCCATATGTTATTCATCAGCACATGGATCATTGCTTTCGATTGTTTCTCTCTAGCTCCTTCACTTCTTCATTTCTACCTATTTTCCTGCCTCTTTTCCCCTTAAAGGAAACAAAAGAAAAGAAGAGAAGAAAATAAAAGAAGCTATAAAGGAGAAAAAAATGTAGGACACCATCTCTTGTCAGACTATTAAAATCAACTCCCAGATGGGTTTTCTTTCTCTTGTCTTGCCTAGTCTTCTGAAAACTGCCAAAGGCATATTTCCAAAACAACTGACTGTGAATTTCTTACAAGTCTATGAGCTCCTCAAAGGAAGCAATCATCTTTGTGTCTAGCTCTTGGACCCAGCACATAGTAGATGCTAAACAAATGTTTGCTTAATTGGTATAGAACTGAAGACCTGCTGCTCATTAACACAACTTCATTCTAAGCCTGTGTGGAGGTCTGTGTGTGAGCTATCCTGCAAGTTCTCCTAATTTCCCACAGGCTCCATTATTTTGTAGTCCATAAAGCACTATGGACTACAAGTATTTTCCTGGCAAGGATTTAAATTATCTAATAAGGCTTAAGATCAGCAGAAAAAAAAAGCAAGTTGAAAATAGCTAAATTCCATGTAATAGCTTGCAATTCACCTGTATGAGATGCTCTGTTCAGCAATCCATTTGCTAAAAAGGTACCTTAAAGTTTGTTCTTTGAAATTACTGATTTAGATGTTTTAAGACCAACCAAACAGCAATTTCATATTGCTCAACATAAGGTTTTCTGAAAGCCTGCTCTCCAAGCAATATCACAGGGAATGGTCATACCATCCCTGTATTCATAGACTTCTATCAGGCTTTGGAAAAGAGAAATATCAGGTGTTATTTAAATATATCAGACAGTGAGTAGTGGAAGAGGGATGCAGCATGGTCTTCTGCCTTTGCTAAAGTGTAAGGCCTCTTCTCCCAGGAAATGTAGATGGACTGCATTTCTCAGTTTTCTCACACCGACGCATGGACATATGGCCTATCTCTAGCTAACATTTGTGAAATGATGTGATCCAGGCCATTTTCACATCTGGCCCATATATCCTTCCTGTGTACTGCTTGTCTTGGTTACTTCTCTTTCATTGCTGGGACAAATAATCGATACCCAGAATTAAAGAAGGAAAGGTTTATTTGTCTCACAGTTAGTGGAGGTGTCTCTTATGGGTTCTCAACACAGAAACCAGACCAGACTCCGAAGTGAAGTTTAAGTATGAGCCCTTATTACCAGGCATGGGACTGCTTGACGGAACTCACGCAAGAGAGAACAAAATGGCAGCAGAACTTAGAAGTACAGTTTAAAGCTACAAATCACATCCTGTTTGGCAAACAACCTTGTCATTTTTTATTGCCTGGAACAAGCTGACCTTAAATTTGACTTGTTGTGTGAACACGTTTTTTTTTTACCTATTGTTGGCTTTTCTAAGGTACACTGTGCCTCCTTGTGGTTTCACAAGGAAGTAAGATTACAGAGAGTTAAACCCAGTAATTTATTTATATATAACTTGACTTTGTAACTCATCACAATTTCAGTCCATACTCAGATGGCTCCAAGGCAGACTGGCACATGGCAGAGGGCAGCTACTCATGGCAGTGGAAAACAGCCAAACAGCAAAATAGCAAGAGCAAACGGGAGCACTAGCAGCAACAATGTCTACAACGCATATCTTTCTCCCTTATGTTACATTTAGGCTCTTCACTTCAGGCCAGGTGTAGCACACACACCCATAATCCCAGTGGATCATGAGGCACAAACTTTAGAAGTCTACCCCATGAGTGCATGAGACTTTTGGGGGACAAATACACACACACCATAACATTCTGTCCCTAGGCTCCCAAAGACTACTGCACATCCCTTTATGCAAAAGGCACTTTAGTCTATCTTTAAGAATTTCCGAAGTCCCAGCAGTTTCAGCATTGCTGAACATTCCAAGTCCCAAAGCTCCTGCTAGATCCAAGGCAAACTTTTAGCTGTGAGCCTACAAGTAAAAAGTTCCATCATTCAAAGGCACAAGATAAACATTACCATTCTAAAAGGTACACACAGCATGGAATACAAGGCAGTGGAACTGAAGAAAGCCCAAATTACAGCAGGGCAAACATTAAATCCTATAGCTTCATGTGGAATATTTGAAACAATTTGTAGCAGAGTGAACTCCAAGTGGCTCCACCCCTATGGCACTCTTGCAGGTAGCTCCTATGGCTTCTCTTTTAGGCTGGCTTTGCTCCCTCTTTGAGGTTTCCCTTAGAGGATCCACATTCCTGGCTTTTCCAAACATCTGGGATTTCCACTGCATGTTGAGCTTCTCATTTTCTGCTCTTACTCTCTTACTATCTGCTTCACACACTACCCTCTCAGAGGCTCCTCTTCCCAGGCTTTCTGAAATCAAGGTGGAGGAAGCCTTCTTAACCTCAGAACTCTTTGATTTTGCCTTTACCTAAAACTAACATCAAGTGGATGATGCCAAGGTCTGTTGCCAGCTGGAGCAGTAGCTAGCCTTTCTTTCTCTTGACTCTAGAGATTGAATGTCTGAATCATTGAGCACTCTGACCCTGATTCCAAGGAACAAGTTCTCTATGCTCAAGCCAATCTGGAACCTGGTGTGGCCATTGCCACCATTTTGGAACATGGTGCTGTGTGGCTTTCTCCTCAAAGCAATCATCTACTCTTGCAGTGCTGAGACTGCAAATGGTGGAGACCTGCCACCTTCTGTGATGCCATCAGACCATCCTTTTCATTCTATGGTCCCTTCTCAGCAGTGGAAATCCTCTTAGCTCTAGCTTTGCAGGCCACAGCTTTATTGAAGCTTCCTTTCTGGCCAAATTCACATTTTAAATCACCCTGCTGGGCTCCTTACTCTTCATTCTCAACATATATCTGACTAAAAGCCCTCAACAATATGTATGCCACTGCTTCAACAGTCAACTTCCTTGAAATTTCATTTGCAAAATTAAGTATGCTTAATCTCAGTCTCAGGCAAAACCTCTGGACCTGAGCAAAATGCAGACAAGCTTCCTGCCATGCCAAAACACAAACTCTCTGGAGTCCAACAACAATGCAGTCCTTTTTCCCAGAAAAAACCTTCACAGCCTGGTCTTTACAGGCAGGGTTTCTACCAGCATTCTGATATCCTGAGCTTTGATCAGAATCTTCCATACAGAATAGCCAAAGTTGTTCTAGTGCTTTTGCTGTAGGTAACATCTCCAAATCTTTCTTATCTGTTCCAGTAAGCCATTCCCAGAGCTTGTAACCCACATGGTCAGGTTCAGTCACTGCAATGACCGCACTTCTCTGGTAACAAATTCTGTATCAGTCAGAGTTTTAATAGAGGTACAGATATAACATAAGATGTACAAGTGTATAAGATATTACAAGACTGGTTTATGGTGGTCAGCCACAGAGTCAGAGGAGGAATCATGCAGAGGGCGTCTGCACTATAGAGACTGAAGGATTCAGTCCAAGGTCTGGAGCTCATATCAGTGTTCTGTGCAAGTCTGTATCAGGAGGAAATGGGTTTCTGAAGGAAGGCTGATGAGTCTAAACCAGAAGGCTGAATGATAAAATCTGAAGCCAAGATTCTGTTCTAGAAGCCAGGAGATGACATTCAAACTTCTGGCAAAGACTGGAGCTTCTCCAAGGAAGAATGGGACCCTCAATCCTTCTTCATTTTCCTTTAACTGTTGAGTAATTTTATGATGGGACCTTCACACCATTGGGTGTGGAATTGCTGAGCCAATTTAGTTAAGCTCTTAGTTTCTCAAGTTGACATGAAGGATCAACTACTACATCCCTGCACTTCTAAACCTGATCTACCTAACTAGGATGGAGTTAGTTGTGATGATCTTTGAAGTAATGTATTTAAAAAGTTGGAGACTGAGATTATCTTACCTTGGAATGCTGCATGATTGAGGCAGAAACTTCTATTGGATTCGAACTATTTCTGTGCTGAAGCATATTTGTTATAGTAGTTATTTTATTCTAATAAAGGAACAGTGAGTTATTTAATTTAAGAAGGCTGTTGGAAGTTAACTTAAAGACCTGAAATTTGAATTAAGCTTATTTTGGCATTCATAGCAATTCCTGAAGGGTAGAATTTACAGTATGCACATGTATGAAAAGGTTGAGGATCTACCTGTAGAACTGAAGGGAGCCCAGGCATGTAGGGAAGTAGACTACTTGGAATGCAGTTAGAAAAGTCAAGAACAGATTCTCTAAAATCATTTAAATATATAAGGATCTGAAACTTTATTAATGAGGAAAAGAGGGCAATCTTTGAAGGAATTCTAACACAAAATTGACCTGATTGCATATAAAATGCATAGATCTATATGTATATATTTTGAGAAAAAATACACATAATATTTTCCCTGGTAGTGCATTTGTACACACTTCTGTAACCCTCGAATTAACATGGTTATGAAAGTTAGCCAAATTCCTTTCTCCTCCTATTCCAAAGACTTCTCTCCCCTCACTGCAGTCTAAAATTCATGAGATTTTTAGAACAAACGGTGTGATAGATATTCTTTTTTGTTCAGAATCACTTCCTTAGACACAAGTGGAACAAGCCAAGGGAGGTGCAAGTGGTAAATTTTCCTACATTATCTCAGCGTTGGCATTCTTCCCATTCTTTGCTTCTCCCCAAAGCTTCTTTTCTCTAAGGCCAATGTATACTACAAGGATCCAGTATTCATTTCATTCATTCATTTATGTAAGAAAATTTGGTGAGCATATACTGTATGCTTTGTGCTTTGGTTTGAAGGAATGAAGTAACAGTGAATTTGCAGGCAAATATTCTTATCTTTTATTTTTTTCTAACAACGAACCCAGGGCCTTGTGCATGTGGGGCAAATGCTCTACTGCTAAGACACATTCTCAGTCTGTAGGCCATACTTTTTGAATCACATTCTATTGTATGAGAAGGGTAACAATAATTATGACAACTATGATAACAGGGATAGTGAATGACATATTATCACTTTCTAATGTGTTGTGAAACAAAGCAAAACAAAACAAGCTGAAGCAAAACAAATTGAATCGGGACTATTATTTTGGACAGATTTGCCAGAAAAGGTCTTCCTGTGGAAGAAACATTTGACCCAAGAACTGTATAAGATAAGTCATGATGGTATTTGGAATATTTTAGCGTCAGGGAGAAGTGGAGAGAGATACCCACTGATGTCAGGGTGTTTGGCTTACACGCAGTGCATGGATAGGGTAAGGGAAAGAAAAAATAGAGACCTGACAGACCATCTTATCTCAGAGTGTCTGTGGACATAGCAAATATGAGGACAAATTTCATTAGCATTACCAGAAAATAAAAATAATAAACTCTAGAAGTGATGCCAGGAGCCACAGTAAAACTTCTAGCTTCATCCCCCAAAAGGAGAAAAATCAATGTAAAAAATAGAAAAATAAGGCTCATATACTATAAAGAAAAGCAAGGACTAGAATAGTCTTTAAGAAAGATCTAGTGTTAGATATAATGGGAAAAACTGCCTTCATTGTAAACATTATAAACAAGTTAAAAGCTAATAAAAACTAACATGAAATCATTAAAGTGAGGTATGGTATCAGTATCTCATAAATTGAAAATGTCAATAGAGAAAAAAATACAATGTAAAGTGTTGAATTAAAAGTGGAAAAGTAAATACACCTATAAGAACTTTACAGTAGATTTAAACTTGCAGAAAAAATTTTAGTAAACTTGGAGAGATTGTAGATGCTAGGCTTGGTGGCTCATGCTTATAGTTCCAGTATTCAGGTGCTTGAGGCAGGAGAATTGCACTTGAGGTCATTCTGGGCTATCTGGAGAGCTTAAAGCCTGCCCGAATTACACAGGGAGCCCTTGCCTCAAAATTAAATAGATATATAGATAAATGAATGAACGAAAATAAAGTGAATCCCACAGAAATGTGGGACACCACCAAATGCATCAATATTCACTGTGATGTGAGTATCAGAAATAAAGGAGACAGATAAAGATTAAGGGATACAAAGAAATAAAGAATGACAATTTCTCAGATTTACTGAACAACTGTATAGAGAGCTCCACAAAAAGATCCCTCATAATAAAGATATTAAATGCCAAAACAAAGGAGAAAACTTAGCAAGCAGCAAGATAAAAATAACTTATCATTTGGAAGGGCACCCTGCATCATTAATAGTTAGACTGCTCAGCGGAAATTATAGGGGCCAGATGATGTTGAAATGTTATATTTAAAGTGTTGAAAACACCGTCACTCAAGAATCATATGCCTTGCAAAGAAATCTTGAAACTATAAAGGTGAAGTAAACAAAATCTCACAAGCTGAGAGTTGTTTGCAGTAGATCCAGTTGGTAAGAACTACTAACTGAAGTAGTTCTTAATTGTCCTAATTGAAAGCAAGTGACCCCAGATAGTAATCCAAATTCACATGCAAAAAATAGAATAAGCAAAGGTAACTACCTAATGATAAGACATATAAATGCATATTTTGATCTGTTTTGTTTAAACTGTTTTAAAAATTGTGTAAAACGTGATATAATGTGGTATATTGCCTACAACAGCACAAATAAGTGAATGGGAACAAAGCTGTATTTATCAAGGATGATTCCAATTTATAAATCAATGAGAACAAATGAAGGAAAACTTCAAGAATAAATGGGAACATTAACATAGCCATAGTTACAAAATACCTAATTTTCTCTTAGCTTCTAAGTTATAAAATTATATAAAGTAGTAATTGTAACAATGTACTGCTGAGTTAACAACTTTTATAGGTGCAACATGTTTATTATTCCACAAAAGAAGAAAAAATAGAACTTTATGGGAGTATTATTTTTATGTTGAATTGCAATTAAGTTAGCATAAATCTGAAATAAATTCTGGCAAGTTGAAATGTTAATGTTAGTTCCTAGAGCTACTAAGTTATTATAAGTAAAAATACAGCTCAAAATTATTAAATAAATTAAAATATAGCATTAGAAAATACACACTTAGTGGAGAAGAAAACAACGAAGGAGAATAAGAGAAACAATTACAAAAAATGCATTATGAAAGCAAAAAAAAATAGCAAACATAAATCCAACTACATTAGTAGTAGTGTTAGATATGAACTAACTAAACAAATGAATTGGAAGGTAGAAATTATTGTATTTAATAAGATGCTAATATTCAATTTTATATGCTCTATTTGTGACATGCTTTTTTTCTTATTGGAGATCAAGCTCAGGACCTTGTGCTTACTAGGTAGGTGCTTATGCCACTGAGCTATCTCCTTGGCCCGATACACTTTTGATTAACATTTACAATTAGATTGAAATAAAGGGAAATAGTATATTATGGAAATTAAAATCATAGAATGTTCTACATACTGATATAAACAAAATGGATTTAAAACAAATTATATTATTGGAAATAGAATTTATAATAAAATAATAATGCATGAATCAATCTGTTAAAAAATAATCATAAACACATACCTAAAAAGTAGCATCAGAAACATAAGAAGCAAAACCTGTTGCGGCCAGGGAGATGGCTCAGGGGAAAAAGCACTTCCCTGGCAAGTGCAAGGGCCTGAGTTCAATTCCTGGATCCAGAAAAAAAAAAAAAGAAGAAGCAAAACCTGTTAGAAATGAAGGACACAAATAAAGGGCAATACAACAGTAAAAGAGATTTCAGTACTTTCATTGACAAACTGAACAAATAAGAAACAGACATGTGAGCTGTATCTTAACTGAACACTGTAAAAAGTTGAAAGAAATAAATCTCTTTCCCTGACAGGGTATTGCCATAGTTAAAGCTGATGCTTGATTCTAAGTAATTTAATGAAAATAGAGATGTGCATATGGATCAAGTTGGTCCTGAAAGTGACGGAGCAGAGAGGCAGCAAGACCAGAAGCCTACTAGTTTTCAGGGTGTTGTGGGCTGATGCTTCTAGCACGACAGGGAACTTGTCTTTTAGATTCCAGTTCTAAAGTTGCAAATTGGCTGTTGCTCAACCCACTTCAAATACAGATTTCTTTATATAATCCTGAAACTTCCTTAATCAGTACACCAAGGATATGGACTATTAAATCTTTGCAAAAATAAATTTTTGTATCTAAAATATTAGTAATGGAAGGACTAATGTGGAAAGATGAACATAGCATCAAAAGAACCGGACTTAAATTTATTGATTTAACATATTTTGTGATGTTGATCAAGTTATTTGAATTCTCTGTATTAATTCTTTTAAAACCTAAAAACAGTGTGAAATACTACCACGATTTTGTAGAGGCTAAACATAATGTAAATGAAATGTAAGAAATTATTATCAATGAATTATTCAATGTAATTGTTTCAACTTTCATTTGATACATGAATTTGTTGTAAATATATTAACTGATTATACTTGTCATAGCTTGTGTTTAGATGTCCTCCCAAAGCATCCTCTGGCCATAGGTGGAGATTTTCAGAGGTGGCTGGATCTAGGGTTTGTGCTACTGAGATCAAGCCATGGGGATGGGGTTGATTCACATCAGTGCTAAGATTAAGGGGGTGAATGAGACCCACACTGTGGGCAGGTAGCCTGAGCAAAATATAAAGGACAGAAAGAACTGTGGCCATGGATTGTCACTCGCTTGCTGCTATTTGCCTTCTGCTTTTGTCTCATGATGAACTGCTTCTTCTCTGTGCCACCCCTGCCATGCCACCTTGCCTTGAGCCAGCTGTCTGTGAACTAAAAACTGCACAAACTGTGAGCCAAAAAGCCTTTCCTCCTTAAAGTTTGGGTGTTGGGTACTCTTTTTTTTTTCAGCAACAAAAAATGACAATGCTTAACACAGATATGGAAAAATAAAAAAAATGAAGATCAAATTATTTAGAAAAGTGCCTACTACAGTATTATTTGTTTTTATTTATAATTTTCACTGGGTAACTTATCTTCTTCTTTAAAAAGAAACTGTTGAGCCCTAGGCATCTTGTAATTGATCATTCCTCCATCTTCTCTAGCACTAAGAACTTCAGTACTAAATTTGCATCCCACCTACTTCTAGTAAGAACATAGGATTTCATGGCATCCACTTAAAATGTTTCTATGGTTATATTTTCTTTTCTTTTTTCCTCTTTGCCCATTGAGTTTTGAAATCAAGTTTTATCCCATTGTTTATTTTTCTGTGACTGGCCTCACATAAACAAGAGTGCAATAAAATTAGATCTTATACATTCATTCATTTGGTTTGCTATTTTGTGGGATGAATCAGTCCTATTATATAATAAGCAGAAGAATAAACAACCCAAAAAAAGACTGTTCTTATTACTCTAACCTGTCTCAAAGTTGTCATCAGTAGCATAATAATTCCTTTCTCTGACAAAGATCCCTCTTTGTCAAGAATACTGACAATATTATAGACAAAACAGTGTGGACATAAAACCCAAATCTTTTCATTGACTTACTTACGTTTGGTCAGACTAGTTTCAATGCTGTTTCTCAACCAGAGGCTTAGGCCCCCAGTGTGTATATTGCGTGAGAGTATGGCAGTGTTTGGAAATAGGATTGGAAGTTAAAACTGGTAGAAGACAGCAGAAAAAATAAAGGAGAGGTTTACAATTTACAAATGGGCATCCTGGTAGACCTTGAGCAAAGATGTCATTGGGCCCTGGAAGAGACAGGTTCCTGGGGAACTATCCCCTTGGGCTCCCTTCCTGTCCCTGTCTTGGACTGGAGCTTTCTTTCCTTCAAATCTATTCTGCTCATAAAGAAAAAAAACTATTGCAGTGGGGCAAGGGTGTAACGTCCTGAAAGTTTAGGGAGAATATTCCTGGTAAGAGGAAGAATAAGAGCACAGTTGTTGTACAAGAGCAGGACTCAACATGCTGGACAAACAATGAGGACAGAAGCCGCTACAGCTGAAGCAAAGCGTGGGAAGAAAAGATGGCTCCACTGGCATCTGGTATTCAGGAACGAGTGTCTTACAATGCATGTAGCAGGCCCAGAAGAAGTATCTACCCAAAATGTCAGTAGAGCCAAAGTTGTGAAAACCTAACTGTAGGGGTGCTAGACACAGAAACTCTAACAGGATTATGCCATTCCATGTGTAATGAAAAGCATTTTCTCCAAAATCTCACAGTTCATTGAAAACCTATTTCAAACTCTTCTCCAGATATTCTCCAAGATTTTCAACAGCTTTTTAATTTGTTAATTTCCATGCATAGATTTTAACATTAAGCTTTGAAGTGGAAATGTTTTAAAAATCACCTTTTATTAAGGAAGCCACAAAATCCATGACCCCAATATGAAGTTCTAAAGCAGGTCAAAATATGGGACAATTCCTTCCTGAAATCAGCTGAGGAAAGTCTTGACAGCCATTGTTCTAAATATGCTGATGTTTATTAATACCAGATCTATATCCTTTTCCTATATTTTAGTTTTTGTCCAAAAAAATCCCTTTCTAAAACAAGTGTGATAGAAATGTAAAGGATAGCTGTTTAAATACACAGAACTTATTATTTAAAAAATACAAGTAATATTTACTTATTTAGTTTTTGTTGTGTTCATTGTAACCCAGAATATTGGATTGCTGCAACTGACCCTGGGAGTGATGGAAATGTAGAGTTTCCTAATATCTCACACATCTAGTACAAGCATTACAATCATTTTTCTCAGCCAAAGTGTACATCAATGCATGTTTTGCAAAGGCAGTTTATTAATACAATATGGAAGTGTGACTTTTTAATCAAATATAAGGCACCGATTTGCTGGCTGTAGTTACCCTAAACTGCTACTGAATAGTTGAGATGTTTTATGTAAAATACCTTGTACTAATTTTTTTTGTATTTTCAGGTTAGAGTCTACAGGGTGTTCCGGGTCTCACTACTAGATCAGGCTCAATCATCTGCCAGTTTACAGCCTCCTAAGAGCTAAGATTACAGGAACACACCAACATGCCCAGTCGCAATTGCCATCTTCGTGCACGGGGGCGGGGGACAGTATGGCTCTTGTACTATTAAATAATTTGTATATATTCATATTACAAAACTTTTAAAAATTATAGATCATGAGTCATAGACATTAACGTACTTCAAGGTGGGTGATTTTCTTGATTTTTATATAACCAGTACCCCAGTGAAGACAGTGTATAGCAAGCATATTTTACCCCACAGAAAGAATTTTCATGTTTCTTTCCAATTCATCATATAAACATGCTACATAGAATCACTTTTACAAATTTAAGGATAACAATCATAGTACCTAGAGTAACATCAAGGGCTTTCTCAGTCCTTCCTCCATCAACAAAACCAGAGGATCATGAAATTTATTTCTTGTACCTTGCCCTACCTGGGTCCTTCTCCACTGAATCTATCTCTTTTGCTCTGCAACCCCTATATATTCCTGGGCATTGCTTTATTTTCCTTTGAAGGAATAATTCCTTTTAGTACGACAAACTTTCCTTGGCTTCCCTTTCATCTTCTCCAAACTTCATCTGTCCCTGACTGCTCTATCAGACGTAAGCTACTGAAGCAAAATCCACTTAATCCAGGGGAGAGTCTAACTTTCAGGCTTATTAATGACCTGTCAAGCCCAGCTGACCCCTGTCTTTGATGATATCCTGACAGCACTGGTGACTCAGTGTGTGTGGCACTGACCCTGATGTGGCATCATCCTTGGTCATCAAGATCTCTACATTTATAGTCATTCTCCTTCCTCTCTCTGCTGTCATCTAAAGCTCCCTGTAAGGTTGACACAGTTCCTATTAATCAGGTCAGTGACTCTCTTTCACTTCTCCAGGTCAAATAGCAAGAGGGCAGAGAGGCATGCTGCCAAGTCTCTGCAGGAGTTCTACTCGGAGCTCTTCTTAATGTCCTGCTTTTCTGCTCTCATCTTGCTCTAAGCCTGTGAGAGGACTGCGGTTCCTTTCTTTCCCAGCTTTCAAGCCACTCTTATTTCCTTTGACAGTTAACTCCAAAAATATAATTTCAAAGGCTAATTGTTGAATTTTCCTCCCTCCAAATAGTCTTGTTTTTCCTGGCTCTGTAATCAACAAATATTTGTTGACTGCTGAGAGAAGCATCCCCCTGAGATCCGTTGTTTTGCATAGAGACAGAACACATTCCAGGGGGTTCCTTGCTGGGCTTTGGTCCTGGACAATTGTTATTGTCAAGGATTAGTCAAACTGTGCAGTCTAAGGGGGGGGGGTTCTCCAAGTGAGAGCATATTGGAGGGGGCCTCACTTCCTGCTCATGAATCTTTCTTGGACCTCTTCTCCGGATCGCGTTGGTTAAGATATTTTCTCTATTAGGTTGAGCAGCAACCATGTTTAATCTGACTCAGAGGAGAACTGAGGCTACTTTAAGAGTGATACAGATCCAAGTCCTTTGAATTGGTCAGGGTGATTTAAGTAGAAATTCTTAGAAGTAGAATTCCAAACAGATTCTTTTTTTTTTTTTTGTCTGGAACGGGGGATTGAACTCAGGTCCTTTTGCTTGCCAGGCAAGTGTTTATTCTACTGCGCTATCTTCCCAAACAGGTTTTTGATTTCCTGAGAAAAGTGCTTTTCATTTAAAAAAACAAAACAAAACAACGACAACAACAACAACATCAAAACATAAAACATGAGGGAGAGACTAAACCTGATAAATAAACAAGAGGAAGGAGTTGATCAAGGGTGTGGTTGCAAAACCACCAGCTTTGACCTGGTCTTTTGGGGACAGTGTTAAGAAGACACGGAGCACAAAGGAGAAGTGTGGAATTGAATATGAAGTTATCCTTGTCCTGTCCTTTCTCTCTCTCTCTCTCTCTCTCTCTCTCTTTCAGTGCTGAGGATGAAACCCAGGGCTAGGTAAACACTCTGCTACTGAACTACACTTGATCCCTTAGTTTTCTGACTTGACACATGGCAGGCAATTTTGTATGCTTCTATTGGTTATTCTTGACTTTTGGGTACTTCTAGGGGAGGAAAATAGGATAGAAGATCTTGGCTAAAGGCAGTTCTCTTATCAGAGAGTGTCCTGCAGTAGCACATATTCCTTTAAAAAGTTGTGAAATGGACATGTTGTTGTGATGAAGAAGATCTAAGCAAGGTAGCAAAGCACCCTCCTCACACAGCTTTCTGACTTTGCAGGAATAAAATCATGAATAACACAGTTGGCAAAAACCTAAGAGTCCTTGAGCTGACAGTCTGCACAGAGTTCATATACTTCTATTCAACACATTTATTATTTTGGGCAAGTTGAAGCAGCAGCTATGTGTTCATCTCAACTGTTAGGAGCCAAATCCTACAGCTGTGCCCAATTTTCCACGTCTTCCACATAGGAGGGAATACAGAGGCAGGGTGCTTCACCCATCATGCTCTGAGCAGGGGCTATAGCTCAGCAGCACAAGTGTCTGACTGTCAATTGCAAATTCCTGAGTTTGATTCCCAGTACCAAAACAAAACAAAACAAAAAAGTTCCTGGACATCTGCTAAGTGTTGTAACATTTTTTCCCAGCCCAAACACATTGTCTTAAAGTATGAGTGCAAGACAAGACTCAACCAACTTTTTATTTTGTAAAGTATCAGTTGGTTAAAAATATTTAAGCTTTGTGAACCATGCAATCTACATTTCCTGCATCCAACTCCATTACTGCTGTGTCATGGAAGCAGCATAAACAATGTAGCGACAAATATGGGCGTGCCTATAGTTTAATGAAGTCTATAAAGACACTCAAATTTGAATTTCTTACAATTTTTACCATAAAATATTCCTCCTATCTCTTCCCAAATATTAAGCAAATGTAATAACTGTGCTTATCTCTGAGGGTGTACCTAAACAGGACCTGGGATTATATTTTTCTGATACACGGTGAAGCCCACAAAGCTACCCCACTCTCAACACAAAAGAGAATTCTTGATGATACTTTGAATGTGCAACTCCTTAAATATAGAAACAGATTTTTCTCATGCTGGATTTTCAATCTTAATACTTTTCACAGTAGACAAATGCTTTCCTTGTAGGATACATTAGGAGCTACAACTAACTACAATACAACTACAGTAGAGAACAACAGGTAATGAGAAGACAAATGAAAAATAAAACATGAATCATTGAACTGCTATGATACAATTTACCACACATAGTATCTTAGTTACTTTTCTCTTGTTGTTGACACAAAATACCTGACACCCAAACTTAACTCTCTACAGTGAAAAATGCATTTATTTTGTCATGGTTATTCCTGGAAACTGAGGGTGGATTCCTAGGGAGTGAGCTACCAGGGTTCAATTGCAAAGAGCACTATGATCTGTGATAGGCATTATTTAAGGTACTGGTGGTATCCACGTCATTTTTCTTTACCACCTTGAAACAACTGTATTAGTCAAGGTTCTATAAAGGAAACAGAATAAGTAGGATATTTTGGGGTAATGGTGAATGGTGTAAATCTTGGAGTTTAAAGGTCTAAGAACTAGAACCTCTGAGGTTCTTTTTTTTTAATTTTAAAGAGAATTTAAAAAATAGATAAGACATTGAAAATGATACAGAATTTGAAAAAGAAAGAGAAAAGACAAGATGATAGGTACTAGCCAGGTGTGGTGGCGCATGCCTGTAATCCCAGCACTCGGAAGGCTGAGGCAGGAGGATTGTTGTGAGTTCGAGACCAGCCTGAGCTACAAAGTGAGCTTAAGGCCAGCCTGAACTGCATAGTGAGACCCTGTCTCAAAAAGACAAAAAAAAAAAAAAAAAAAAAAAAAAAAAAAAAAAAAAAAAAAAAGATGATAGGTACTCCATAATGGTGGTTTTGTAGCACATTGTTGCCTTCAAAGTAGTTGCTCAGATTACCAGATATAGTTGAGTAAGATTTGTCAAGGTGAAAATGTTAGGCACTCCCTGCTTCCTTTTAATAGAAATTAGTAGTACAATTACCTTGGCTGTCCCATCTACACACATGCATGCTGTTTTCCCTCCCCCCCCTTTTTTTTAAGAACCTCTGAAGTTAAGGCTTAGAGGTTTCTGTTCAAAAAGAAAGAGCAAATTTTCACTTACTCTGCTTCTTTGTTCTACTCAGTTGCTCAATAAATTAGATGGTCCCTGCGGTGTCAATGAAGATGCTCTTTATTCAGCCTCTCCATCTTCCCTTCTGGACTCATTCTTATGGACATGTTCACAAATAATGTTTTATCATTCACCAGTTATCTGTGAATTCCTTAATCCCACCAAATTAATACATAAATTTAACCCTCACACTAAATCTCTATAAATATTACTTAATATTTCTATTGATCTCCATTATTATGACTACTGTTCAACCAAGGGAAAAAAATTCTAATTCTCTATTCAGGAAAAGAAAACTCCCCAAGTCCTATAATTGGTTTAACATTTTGGCTATCCTGATTTTCTAGCTAGTTGAGGGCATTTTGTAGAAAGAACAGGGAAAGCTAGTTGTTTATTTCTTATATTTTCTCAAGGGAATAATGACATCTAATTACAGCCCAAAGGTGAATCACACATGCACTGAAGATATTGATGTTAGAACTGTAAAACAGAAGCAGCCTAATGGACACTTCTAGGAATACAGCTATAAAGAGCTTGCATTTTATAGGCTTGGATAAGAGTTAAGATTGATCAAAGTATCAAAACCTCTCAAAGTGGTTTTGAATACTTCTAGGAATATAGCTATAAAGAGCTTGTATTTTTAGTCCCGGGAAAGAGTTAAGATTGAACAAAGTATCAAAACCTTTTCCAAGTTCCAATGTCCTTATTTGTATATTAGAATAGTAATGATAGCTTTTCAATTGGATAGTTGTCAGGTTTAGATAAGTTGGTTTACTTGATTCCATGTCTGTACTGGCAACCCAATCTCTTTTCAAAGATGAAAAATTAAGAGGAGCAAAATTATTTTCTCAAAGTCATTCAGCCAGCAAAAGAAGTGAGTGACATGAAATAGTTACTTTGGTATTCTAAACACAAGAGCCAAGTTGTATTGATCAGAACCAGAAAAATGAAACTATCTGTTTTGATATTAAAGTCTGAATGAAAACTTGAAGGCACTGATTTTTTTAACCTAGATTTTAAAGAGATAAACAGCTGAATATTTGGCAAGAGCTGGCTGAAGGGATGTTATTTTTGCTCACCTTCTGTCAGAGGAATACATTGTTCTCTTCAGTGGGATCGATCTGTAACTCCCTGCATTGCTAAATCACTCATCTCAATTTAACTATAGAATTTGGGAAAGTTAGAACCATGCCATTTTGCCAGAAAATGATTAAGACAAACTCTAAGAATATGTGAACTTTATCTGGAAAATCAATTCTTCTAACAAGGAAATGAATCAGTATTGATTTTTTTTTTTCTCTAATTGGACTCAGTGCCTTGAAAGCTTTTCATAAGTAATGGCAGTTTTCTCTCAGCAAATGCATTTTTCACTTAGCAGTGGAGCAGAACATGCCCTCAAAGCAGACTGCCACTGCTTTTTCTTCTTGCTTGTCCCATCCCATGGGAGCATACACATTTGCTTCCCACAGGTTTCTGGTTGCTCTGAGTGGATGATATCTGTGCTCCCATAATACATGGATATGTGGAAGAGGAGAGAGGCTGAACAAATGCCTAAGATGTGGCTAAAGAGATTAATGAAGCAGCACATCATAAACTTTGAATCCAAGATACCTGCATAGATGTGTTCCATACTTTATAAACATGGCAGGAATTGGTAACTTTTTGTAAGTCGAAAGTAGACTTGAGCTGGTGGGAGAGCACAGATCCTGGGGTGCTCACTGCTATCTCTGAATGAAAGTCACTTTGCAAACCAAGTGGTGCCTGTCAAGTGTTAGAGGAACTAAGGACACCACTGAGCATGTGAAGCTGAGAGATGTAGAGGCTAGAAAGAGTGTTTCCAAATGTCTCTTTTCCAACACAAACCACTTCTCTGGCGACCTTTTTTTTTTTTTCAAATCTAGAACAGGTTTCCTTCTTTTTTTCTTAACCTTCTTTTATTCCCTGTATATTTTTTCAGCTCAGTCTTGGCATGAATTTAATAGATTCAACTACTAAGGTGTGTGTTGATGCTATAATTTGAATATCTTCACCAAAACATCTGTGGAAATTTAATCCCATGGTGAATTATTAAGAAATTGCATCTTTTGGAATTTCTTGATTCATTAGGGCTGAATCACTAGGATTCACTAGGATGACTCACTAGGGCTCCACCATTTGTGAAATTAATCCTTTCATTAAGAGATTATTGAGATAATGGGCTATCTTAAGAATGGATCTCTTTTGAAAGTCCATTTTGTCCTGTCTCTTGTGTGTGTGCTGTCTCCCCATGTGATGCTATGTACCACCTTCTCAAGATTCTGCCATTTCTACCAGTAAGAAGGCCTTCAATAGATGTGGTCCTTGAATCTAGGTTTCCAGAAGTAGAAGCTTAAGAAAACTTTATTCTTTATAAATTATCTAGTCTGTGATACTCAGTTATAGCAACAGAAAATGGACTTACACATTTTTTTCTACATTTATCATTTTATTCTGACTCTTAGATTTTTGGTCTTTCTGTTTCTTATCTGTATTCTTGTATTTTTTCCTTACCTATGTTACAGTAAAAAAATCTGACTCAGCTGACTTGTAGTTGTCAAATACAGCACATTTGCAAAGGGTCTCTTTTAAATACTGGCCTTTGGCTGACTCTGGGAAGAATGAGCTCGGGTTCCTTGGGGTAGCCTGCTTCATAAAAGAAACACTGTGTGTCTGATATCTGAGTCACAGGATGCTAACAACATGATTTGGAGACAGCGGCTGTTTTTGTGCTCCTGAAGTCATGGCGCTCCCTGCATGCTGAATTTCAGCGACACCCATACCTCGGCTCTAGGCTCAGGGGAGCTTCCCTCCTGGTATATCTGCTCCTGTCACGTCATATGTGCCTGCTGGAAGACGTAAGCGCATCTGTCTCACTCCGCCAGAAGAGGGCCACTTCTCCCCTGGGCCTAACTCTTTGTACCTTTTCACACTGCTTATTACAATTCCTTCTCTTTTACTTTAATAACTCATAATCGTGCATATAATAGTTCCTGTCAGGCCTCAGAATCAATCTATTAAGTCCTCGGGGCTGAAGAGTGTCCTTAGAGATTGATGCCTGCCATACCTAGTTTAATCTTAATTTTTAAAATTAAAAATTTCCTTTTTTTAATTCTTAATTATTTGTACATTCCATAATTAACATTTGGTGCCACTTTTGATTTTTATTGATTTCACTTTTATAACGTGTACTTGTACAAAGTGAACTCACTTTCTCCTAACCATTTGTTATTGTTTTTATTATTATGTATATGTTTTTAAGGAGCATGTTCTACTTATTTTATTATAAGTTTTACTTGTGTTTAATGGTTTTTGTTTTCTTACTCTCCTATCCTCTTATTATTTTGTTGTGTTAATTGTCCATTTTACTTTTACATATAATTTATATTATTTAGGGCTCATCATTTTTGTTCAGAATGGCATGAAATTCAGGGCTGCAGATATGGTAAGAATGAAACAAGACAAAACCCAAAAAAGGCATAGTGACTTTTTCTCTTTGATTGTCCCTTATACCACCCCTATCTTACCCCATTTTGTATTTGACCATTACTTTAAAATTTGTTTATTAGATCATTAATCAGTAGCGTGAAAACTATTTTTAATTCAATGATCAGTGACATGTTTTTCCTTCTGTATAGTGGAGTACTACTTCAAAAAATTGAGTAATTTGTAAGAAAATAAATGTAACTCAAGACCATAATGCTAGTAAATGATTTGTACTTGTATATGTGTAAACCTATACATAATGAAATGCATATAATTAAAAAAGACCATTAACATTAAGTGAAGTAGCTCAGAAATACAACCTTCAATATCACATTGATTTTCTTATAAGACAAACTCACTATATATATATAATATATATATATATATACAGTATTTTATATATTATATATTATATTATATACATAGTATGAAATAAAGGTCAGGTAACAAGACAAAAGAAAAAGAAAAAAGGTACTGTAGTCCCTTTGCATGGAAAAGGTAAAATTGTATCTTAGTATAAATTGTCATACATGTTTTATATGTTCTTTGGTCTGTTATTATTTATTTATTTGATGAATTTAGGGCAGGGTCTACAGGGCCTCATTATGAAGACTGGACTCATAGTGATTCTCCTGTTTTCAGCCTCCCTAGTGCTGGGATTACGGGTGCACACCACCGCACCCAGTCTCAATCTCCATCCTGCGTGTCCTGGGGGCAGGGCTGGCACAGCATGACAGGTATGGAACCTCAGCCACTGCCAAAGCAGGTGCTTGAGTCCATTGAGCTATCTGGCCAGCCCTACTATTTTTTATTTTTATTTTTTATTTTTTATTTATTTATTTATTTATTTTTTTGTCTTTTTGAGACAGGGTCTCACTATGCAGTTCAGGCTGGCCTTAAGCTCACTTTGTAGCTCAGGCTGGTCTCGAACTCACAACACTCCTCCTGCCTCAGCCTCCCGAGTGCTGGGATTACAGGCATGCACCACCACGCCCGGCCCTACTATTTTTTAAAAATGTATGTAGGATAATTAATTTCACAAGGTCTTATCAGATAAATAAGTGAATCTGATACTAGGAAAAGGAGAGATCAAAGAAATGTGAACAAAATAATTGAAATGTGCTATGTACATGTGTCAAATTCCTATAATGAATGTAATTATTCTATACTGCAAATATGCACTAATAAAAATCACAGTATGATAGTGAGAACACTTCATTCTTTGGGACCTTGATATATCAACATTTCATGATACCTAAACACAGACTTTCTCAGGAACACAAGAATTCTCTCAGCACAGTTGCTGTTCATAACCAAGGAGGCTGCTACCATGGTTGGCTTGGGAAGCTGGTACTTATTCAAAAAGATAACTGAAGGGCTGGCAAGATAGCTCAGTAAACTAAAGCGCCTCCTTGGACAACCTTAGGAACTGGGGTTCGATCTTGGCACCACATATGGCACCGGCCCTACCCCCCCCTGTGTACTGAGCCAGTCACTGAGGCCAGCCATGGTGGAGCAAGCCAGTAGTCCCCAGGGCTGGGGAGGCTGGAAACAGGAGGATCACTACAAGTCCGAGCTGCATAGTGAGACCTTGTACTCAATACAAGAGGGAGAGAAGGAGAGAGGGGGTGAGAGAGATAGAGATAGAGATAGAGATAGAGATAGAGAGAGAGAGAGAGAGAGACAGACAGACAGACAGACAGAACAAACAAGTGAGAACTGAAGGGAATATTCACACTTAAGGTTAAACTTGGGAGGTCTGAAGGCTCGAGGCAGTTGGGCACTACAAAATCCTAAGATGACCATAGAGACAAGTCAGGCCTGCCATTAAGTCCTGAGCAGAACATGGACACTGAAAACTGTTGCCCACTAGTAACGTGACTTATTCTTCCTGCATTTCTTGTAAAATTTTTATTTATTTTTTATTCATTTTAATAAGAAAAAAAGATAAAATAGCAATGAAACAGTTTCAAAACTGGTTAGTAGGACAGTTATAATGATTAATACATTGCATATTCAGAGGACAAGAAATGATAGCTTGTCTAAACAAGATTAGCACAAACCTTTCTTCCCAATGAACTAAGAGAAAGTAACTGTATATGTTTCCTAACTATCTTGAGTGTGCATATGTATATTTTAACAACATACTTATATGCCCCTCTTTTTTTTTTTGTCAGAGATGGGTGTTCCATTGCAGTTCAAGAAGCTGTATTCAGAGAAGTCTTTAAAGGACCTGTAGAAGTTGACTGTCTTGAAATTTTTTCATCCATCACTCTATTTTCCTTTTCTGTGCATGTTTCTAATGAGCTACTTTCTTTTTCTTGTTGATTTATAAGAGTTCTTGAGAGTGAAGAGAAATTAGATTGTCTATTATTAAAACAGCTTATTTTTGTAAGTTTGTTGTCTGCCTTTTCACTTAGAGTTGATTATTCTTTTATTCTTAAAAACTGGCTTTCATATAATCAAATGATATTCATTGCTCAGATATAGCATCTGGATTTTGTGTCAGGTTTAGGCATCACTTTGCCCTTTCTACTTATTGGGGAAAGAGGCCTACTCTTGAAACCTAGTATGTCTGGAGCTCCTTCTTTACTGAATGGTGGTTTCATTTTAAATTATTTTGGAGCAAAAATCAGAATGGCATTTAGTTTTTTTTTTTTTTCTCCTCAAGAAACTCAATGGATTGAAGCTCCTGCAAGTGGACACAGGGGCCAGGGGTTCGATCCCCAGGCATGTCATGCTGGCTGTGTCTCTGGGAGTTGCTGAGAGAGCAATTGAGACTGGACGTGGTGGTGTGCACCTGTAATGCAAGCTCTTGGGAGACTAGAAACAGGTGGATCACTATGAGTCTAATCTGAGATCCTGAGGGCCGGAGGGATGGCTCAGTGGAATAAGTGCTTCCCTGGCAAGCGCAAGGGCCTAAGTTCAAATCCCCGGTTCCACAAAA
>PVKA01036763.1:0-21545 GCA_004027165.1 Ctenomys sociabilis
TACTTCTTTGTCCAGTTTTACATTCTCCTGGTATATGAGATTCCTTTTTTCATATCAACACTAATTTTCATTTTTGTCATGGTGCTGGGCTTCCTGCATTCTAGGCAAGCATTTTACCACTGAACTATGTCCCCATGCTTTCAGTATTAGCTTTTAAAAAAAAAAGCATCTCTTGAAATACTCAAAAGGAGCCAGCCAAATAGCTCAGCAGATTAAAGCACCTGCAAGCAGGGACAAGGCTTGGGGGTTGATCCCTGGGCCTGCTGAGCATGCTGGGATGGCGACTGAGACTGGGTGTGCTGGCACGCACCTGTACTTCCACCGCTTGGGAGGCTGTAAACAGGTGGATCACTACAAGTCCAGTCTAGTAGTGAGACCCTGAACACCCTGTAGACCCTTCCCTAAAAATACAAATAAAAACAAAAACCCACAAAAGTAAATTTCTATCTTAATAATTTTTTAGTGTCAGAATCAATTTTAGTGGTTATCAACTAAATCTCCCATCACTTTAATCTGTTAGGTAGTTGTGTTATTTTGTAGGGCAGAGTGTCACTATATAGTCTCTGCTGGCTTTGAACTTTTATTTGTTTTGCCTTGGTTTCTCTGCATCCCGTATCTCTCAGAACATTCTTTCTAGTGGGAGGAAGGCAATAGTAGAATAAAGAAATGAAAATAAGGTAGTGTATTAAAAGTTAGGGGGGTCAGGGAACAGCTTTGGAATAAGTACTTGCCTGGCAAGTACAAGGTCCTGAGTTTGATCCCTTATACTGTGCCCTGCCCCCACAAAAAATTTGTTTGGGCCAGGGAGATGGCTCAGTAGAATAAGTGCTTCCTTGGCAACCACAAGGGTCTGAGTTCAGTCCCTAGTTCTGCCAAATAAATAAATTATGTATGTATGTATATATGTATGTATGTATGTATATATGTTAGGGAGCTGGAGTGACAGAGTGTGTTCCTGCTGTGCACAAGGTCCTGAATTCAATCTTTGGCTCAAAAACGGAAATAACCACCTTCAGTTGAGCTGGGACTATATGTCAGTGGTAGGGTGCTTGCTTAGCATGTATGAAGGCCTGGGCTTCATCCACACACAATGGTTGTGGAGAAAAACAGCAGTCACAGGGTAAGGGGTGCTGGAAATGATAGAAGATTGGTTATGAAGGCCTCAGGGGGAGGTAGTAGGTAGTGTTTGAGCTAGGTCTTGAAGGAAGAGAATGAGTTGGTTTGGGAAGGGACAGGGGAGAGAGAGGAGGAGGAGAAGGGAATGTTGTATGCTTTCTGGATGCTTTTGGAAGAATTTATCCTTTTGAGTCTTGAGAAATGAGAGGGAGTTTGAACAGAGACAGGGAGTGATCTGACCTACATTTTTAAAGGATGACTGCATGATCTCTTTTTAGAAACTTGAATCTTATCACTTTGGAATATTTTTCTTAGCAAATTGCTAACAGTTTCATAAAGTGAAACTTTATAAAAGTATAAAGTGTAGTGTACATACATACATAAAGTGTTGTTCTGTGGAGAATTGCTTTTTTTTCAGACATGGTCTTGCTGTGTAGTTCAGGTTGGCCTTGAGCTAACTGCATAGCCCAGCCTGGCCTCAAACTCACTGTGATCTTCCTGCCTGTCTCTGGAATGTTGGGATTCCACTTGTAATGTTTATTTACAATGTAATTGTTTATTTGATCAATGCCAGACCCTTGGAGTGAATGCCCAACTGCTCCTAACTCCACCAGAGCTTTAGTGTCAGCCCTGTCTTGCTTTCTCTTCTTTGCTAGTTGAAAAGGGGAAAAATAGCTCTTACAAAATGCTTAGAAACTCCTGCGCCTATGAGATCTAATGTGAGGGTGATACTAACATAGAGTATCTACTTTCCCAGATTTGGTTTTTTTTGTTGAGGTGGTGTTTTTTGTTGTTCTTATTTCAGACAGGGGCTCTCTATTTAATGCAGCCTGTCTTTGAACTCATGATCCTCTAGCCTCAGCGTTCCAGGTAGCTGTCACTATAGGCATGTGTCACTATACCCAACCCAGTTTTTAAAATCTAACCTGTGCTGATTTCTGGCACTTATGTAGGTATGAACATGTACAAAGTATAATGTGTGATAGAAAATACAACAAATGTTAAAAATTTGACTATAGTAGCAGACACATTGCCATCCTTGCTTCAGACACTTATTCTGCCATTCTTACCATTTGATGAAGTGGTTCTGGAAGTGCTTCTGTGAGGGTCTTCAGTTTGGCTGGCATGGCTGTCTTGATATCCCAAATCTATTCAAAATATTTACCTTCTGTGGTCCTTTTGACTTAGTGAGGATCCACAGGTTGCCTGGTGTGAGGTTGGTTAAGATGGATAAGGACACTGTAATGTTTTTATGGGTCTACCTATCCATGGGGTGGCACTTGGCAGCAGCATTCACCATATTGATCACACCTTGTAAGCACGGTTACCCACACTTTGATACTGGGAACTCCCCATGCCCACCCATGCTGCTAGGACTGGTGCAGCTTTGAGCAGCACATGGGGAAAGTGGTGCTTTCTTCTCCCTGGAACCACTACAGCAGCTCCGTGTGTGGTCCTTCCATCTGTTCTGGTCCTGCAGTGTCCCCGTCCCTTGAGGGAACCTGTCCATGTATATCTATCAGTGGCTTCCCGGTCTAGGAACAGAACCTTGACCTATACACCAGGCCCTTCATGGTTTGGTTCCTGCCTCTCTCTGTCTTGCCTCGTGGTCTCCTGTCTGGAAGCACCCTTTGGTTTGAGCTGCACATGGGGAGTTAGTGCTACTGCATCCAGCAGATCTCACCCCAGTGCCACTTACTTTAAAAAAAATTTTTTTTAATTAAATTTTTATTTTAAGGAGAAAAAAAAAACAATTTCAAAACAAGAAAGAAGGAGGCTAATAATGGTTAACATATCACCTATTACTGTCTTTAAATTGTTTATTCAGAGTACAAGATAACAGCATTTACTTGTCTAAAAAGTATTAGCACAAACCTGTCTTTTCAATGAAATAAGAGAAATTAGTATAACTATCATATATATTCACTCTTCCCTTTCTAGTCTATGTCGGGTTTCCTCATGGGAGCTTAGAGTGTATTGTGTGAATCTTTCTTAGCACTTTGTGTGATTGCAAGTTTATTTTTTACTTGTCTCCTCGTGGCTCATTTTACTTCTGGAGCCTAAGCTCTGTGAAGTCAAGAGTGTGAAACACTTACTTTGCTTCATTGTGTTTTCAGTACCAAGCACTGTGTCCACTTCTGAGAGGTGTTCAGTCTGTGGGGAAAGTGAGTAACTGGATGGAAGCTCCACTGGGGTAGTGGACTCCTGTCATTTTGTGTAAGAATGGGAAACTTACTGTCAATTTCCCTTCCCCAAGGTGAGAGCTGGCTTTTCTAATGCTGCAGTTGTGAACCTCTTCTGTTTTCATTCTCCTTCTAAAGCCTTTCTCTTGTCCCACCTCCCTATAGACCTGTCGGGTGTTTAGACCTCTGTCATGTGTGTAACCAGAGGTACTCAGGAATTGGTGCTGGCCACCATAACCCTGCTCCAGAAGTTCTGCATCCTAAGATTGTGCCTGAGTGAATCAGTAACTTCCCACCAAGTGGTCTTGTATTGAGAAAAGCTGCTCACTTTGTGTTTTAAACATATCCTGATAACTAAAATAACCCTTTTCCGGAGAGAAAAGATTGCTTGCTTGTATGTGTTGGCAATCAACAGAGACCCTGTGGAACCCACCTGAACTGATTGGGATGGTCAAGGACACCCTTCCCACAGCCCTCCTGGATGTATTTGTGTGTACTCTTCATGTTTGCCGAGAGCCGGCCTGCCTTTGCTAATATGGAGAAAGTTAACTGGTTAACTCACATTGTGAAATGTTCACCATGATTTTTTAGAATGGCGAGGTACCTCTTTAGCATTATAGCATGAGCCACTGAAAAAAAGAGCTGAAAATCTAGTTTAAACAACTCCATAGGTGCAAAAGAAGCCTGTGTAGGTTAGTCTAGGCCAGTCCCAGTTCTCAGTGATGCAAACAGCCCTGGCCATTGGTTCACCACCTCTGGCAGTGTCCCCTCAGCATACTGTGCACCTGAATACCTAGAGGTCTTGGTAAGAGTTGTGATTTGATAGGCAGGGTGAAGCCTGAAGCATGCTCTGTCCACACCCAGTGATGTTTCTGCATAGGTTGAGTAGCAGGCTTTTCTAGAACAATAGATTTCATCTAGACTGCATTCCTTCTTTTAAGCCTCTGATTTAATAGTTCTGGGATGGGGCAGGTGGGTGGCTCACACCTGTGATCTCAGTACCTAGGAGGCTGGTGGTTGAGGCAGGAGAAACCTTTGGAGCTTGAGGCCAGCCAGGACTACAGCGAGTTCCAGGCCAAGCTGAACATAGCAAGACCCTTGCCTCAGAGGGAAAAGAAAAGCCAGATGAGGTGGAGGCTGCCTCCCCTGTAATCCCAGCACTTGGGAGGCAGAGGCAGGAAGACAGTTGCAAGTTTGAGACCAACCTGGTCAGTAAAGTGAAGCTCAAGGCTGGGCCAAACTGCATAAGCTAGACTGTGTCAAAAAGAGAATAAGAAAAGAAAAAAGAAGTTCTGGAGTGGAACCTGGGCACTGGTACTTGTTTGATCACCCATTCTGATTTTTATGGGCAGCCTGAATTTGGGAACCTCTGGTCTGTGAAGAGGCTTTTACTTCAGTGAGTACACCTGAAGGTAGGGCGCTCTCTGCCCACCCACTCAGACCGACACAGGGTCAAGTATTTCTAGCACTCCAGGCCTTAAAAGTTACATATGCTATTTAGCCATTTAGATGGCTTGAGATATTTTAGCCTTGACCGGTGGTTCCCAAATCTGATTTTAAATAATAGTCTTGCAGTAATATTGTTCTTTTAAAACTAACCATTAAAGTTTATTTATAAAAGTTCAACCAAACAGAGAAGGATATGATCAATTTCCTTTTATTTATTACCCAGACTTAACAATCATAATTCATACTTCCACCTGCCACTCTCCTGTAGATGGGGTGGGTATGTGCGATTGAGGCCAGGGCCTTTAGGTTGAGTTGCATCCCAGACTTTTATCTTAAAAGGATTTTATTCAGTTGCAGAGGCTGGCTGGAATTTGCGACCTTCCTCCCTCAGCCTCCTAAGCCCTTGGGGTTACAGTCATGTACCAGCATACCTTTTGGGGCCAGCATGGCACATCTGTGGTTCCAGAGCTGGCACTGCATGTGGTACCAAGGAGCTGAATTTGGGACCATGCACTTGCCAGGAAGGTGCTTGGACCAATGAGCTGTCTTTCCAGCCTTCCCTTGGATTAGTTTGAAATAAATGCCAGAGCTCATCATATTTCATGCATATCTTAATTAATGTAATGTAAATAATTATTACATCTTTCAAATTTCATCTAGTTTAGGTTCAAGTTTTCTCACTGTTCCTCTGCTTTGTTTTTGTAAGGCTAGGA
This sequence comes from Ctenomys sociabilis, assembly GCA_004027165.1. Classification (NCBI taxonomy): domain Eukaryota; kingdom Metazoa; phylum Chordata; class Mammalia; order Rodentia; family Ctenomyidae; genus Ctenomys; species Ctenomys sociabilis. The sequence goes on from PVKA01036763.1 coordinate 5,462, forward strand.
GTCATACCCCGGCCCTTGTGCATGGTAGAAAAATTATGTTTGTGTGTGTGTGTGTGTTTGTGTGTGTTTTCCAGCTAGGGTCTGGCTATGCAGTTTAGGCTGGCCTTGAGCTCACTTTGTAGTGCAGGCTGGTTTCTAATTTACAAAGATCCTCCTGTCTCATCCTCCCAAGTGCTGAGGTTACAGGCTGCACCACCACTCCTGGCTAGAATACTTTTATCACACAGCCACATCTCTAGCCCTGATTATCAACTTTTAAGGTTCCTGTTTACCTTCCCACTTATTTTGTTGTTGTTAATAAAGACTCACTGAGATTGATACTTTGTAATTGATATTGTACCTATTTTTGTTTTTGTTTGTTTGCAGTTTGCTGAAGAAATCAAGCTATATGTCCAAAAGTTTCTCTAAGTCTGGATTTGGATAATTTTTCTAGTGATATTTAATATACTTTCCCACCTCCTATGGATTAAGTGCCTGATCCCATTTGAGTTCTGATCTCTTTAACTCTGAAAGTCTTACTACCTGATATTTCCCACACGTATGTCAAATATGCAGCATGCATATAAACCCATGATTGTTTCCCATGGCAGTGTAACACTATAGGCCTCTTATTTTTTGTGAGGCTTTATTTCAAGCTCCTTGAACAAGGGTGTTAGTGATGGAATTTAGGTGTATTTTTTATTAACAGAAATCTGAATCTGTTGACTTGAAGAGACCATTTCCCATATATCTTTGATCTCTGTAACTCTTAAAATTTAACTTTCTCATATCCTACTACTTAACAATATTTAAAAAAAAATAATTTTTCAACAAGAGTACAAAATAACATTAAACAAAAATTACAAATGATACAGAATTTTTCTAAACAAAATAATATGAATTTCACAATATTTGTTGTATTGCATAGTATTGTCTTCAAATTAGTTGTCCAGATTACCAGATAATATGCACACAAAATTGGAAGAAAATAAGTTATAAGAAATTAAGAAATAACAAGGAAAAAAATTGAAAAAAGAAGACAAAATAAGGAATGACCTGGTAATTAAACAGACTAAAATGTCTGCTTAGGCAGAATGCAGCAGCCAGAGTTTGATCCCCGGCATGCTGTGCCAGCCTCACCCCCAGGGTATGCTGAGATGGTGATTGAGACTGGGCATGGTGATGTGTGCCTGTAACCAGCACGTGGGAGGCTGAAAACAGGAGAATCACTACACATCCAATCTATGTAGTGAGACCCTATAGACTCTGTGCTAAATACAGATTTAAAAAAAGCACTTTAGCTACTCCTTTCTACAGACCATCAGAAATCCACAGTACAATTATCCAAACCATCCTTCTTACATACATAGATAATATTGTTCTTTTTAAAAACAACATTTCTCCTGGAAAAATTGTAGTCATACTGCCTGGATTTGGGTCTCAGCTCCATTATATGCTTATTAATTAAGTGACTTGATAGGCCTCAGCAGTGTTGTGTTCAGTTTCTTTGTGTATAGAAGGAAATCATCATACTACATACCTGGAAAGGTCTGTGGGAGGATGAAGTGAGTTATGCATTTTGAGTGGAGGAGCAGTGTCTGATACACAGTAGAATGTATCTGATGGTTGTTTTCACAATATTTCATAGAATATTTGGGCAGCAATTATAACTATGCTGAGTTATAAGAACTGAAAGCAATACAGGTGCTTGTATTGGTATTACATTTGAGAAAGGTCATTCCCAAGTTTGGAATTCATGTATTTTTAAATATTACAATTTCTATGGCTTCATGTTATGGAAGAGGAAGCAGGTGGAGTAACTTACCTAGGATTATGCAGAATCTGAGGCAGGGCATGGATTTCAATGTAGATTCATCACTGATTTGGCTAGGGTGCTTTTCATCAGAGAGTGAAAGTTTACCTGAGCTTGTTCTTTAGAGAAGGGATTTATGATCGTTTTTGTAACATCCTGCTTAGCTTCCTTGTATTCAGTAAGGTTGAGGTTTTTTCATACTTTCTGAATGAGGCCTAGTACTGAAATCTAATGGAATCTCTGTCTTCTAGGTTGCCAGCATTTTTCGTCGTCCCCACCCCTCTCCTGGAAGAGGATGTGCTGCGCTTTCAGGGCCATGGCATACCAGTAAGTGCCACTGGGTGCCCTGGGAGGCACAGGCTGCTCATTACCCATCTTAACATAACAGTCCTACTTAAGCCTACAAAGCTCTGATGTTCTAGAGCTTTGTCCTTAACCAAGAGTGATGCAGAAGTATTGTAGGGTCCATGGCCATACCATCCTGAACTCATCATATCTTGTCTGACTTGGAAGCTAAGCAGCACCAAGCCTGCTTGAATGGAAGAAATCTTATAGGGACTCCTTTGGGGAGGCTCTCTGGGACAGTGCTGAAGTTTTCACAAATGCATTTAATTTAGCAGAGACATTGAAAAGTGCTGAGTATGACAAGTTTGTCTGCTGTTCAGAGTAAGCGGGTTTAATGCCTAAACTCACTTTGAACCTGAGCTTACTACTTTTTATTATTATTATTATTATTATTATTATTAATTTACCTTTTTGAGATAGGGTCTCACTATGCAGTTCAGGCTGGCCTTGAGCTCACTTTGTAGTCCAGGCTGGTCTTGAATCTGCAAGGATCCTCCTGCCTCAGCCTCCCTTTTGAGTGTGAGTGCTTGGACTATAGGCCACCATGCCTGGCTTTGAAGCTGACTACTTTAAATGTAGTTGGATTTATTTATTTATTTATTTTTTTATTTTTTTTTTGTCTTTTTGAGACAGGGTCTCACTATGCAGTTCAGGCTGGCCTTAAGCTCACTTTGTAGCTCAAGCTGGTCTTGAACTCACAACAATCCTCCTGCCTCAGCCTCCCGAGTGCTGGAGTGCCGGGATTACAGGCCTGCGCCACCACGCCCGGCTTGTAGTTGGATTTAAATTCTTTTTGGCCACACTGTTGCGGTTGTTAGAGTGGTCCCTCACTTATCATGGAGGTTATTTTCCAGATACTCCTGTGCTGAGTGAAAATCAGTGAAGTAGCAACATTTTATTTATGTTAGTATTTGTATATATTAAGCCTTTATAAACTCTTCTCACACTCTTACATTTCCTACACTTAAAAACACTTCTAGTATTTGTGACCATTTTCTAAATTTGTAAACCTATATAACTTTAACTTGTATTGTACATTAATGCAAAATCCTGTGATATAGTGAAAAATCCAGGGTAAAGAATTCAGATTAATAGTTGTTGAAAACCTGCAAAACATTTAAGTCCGTGAACGTTGAACTGCAAAATAGTGAGGGACTGCTGTGTAGGCTTGGTTGTGTTTTCTCCCAGAGACAACATGAATGGGACTGAGGCATATTTAGTGAGTCACTGATCAGAGAAAGCAAGACTCTGACAGTCCCATTCCTAATTAGTGGCTGGAAGTTTCCAGTCCTTCAGGGAATTTAGTAAGGAATGAGAATTGCAATTCAATGCCATGATTTGCATGTAGCTGGCTGGTTCCTCAAAAGGTTGCTTCCCAGAGGGAGACAAGTTTGGGAAGCAAGGTTCTGTGGCCAGAAGCTTGGTGGGCTGGGAGGGTGATGAGCAAGGCAGAAGGGGTGAAGAAGTGAAGGAGTGGCCTGTGCCAGGCCTCAGGCCAGAGTAGCCTCCTCCCCTCCCCCGTGCCAGGCAACCTGATCTTTTGGGAGAAGCCAGAGATAGGTTTTTGTGTGAGATTTTTCTGATCTCTAAAATATATGGAAGTGATTCAGATGTTTCAAAAATATTCTCTGAGTGACTATTTTGATGGTAACTGTATGCCATGTATTAACTATTGGCATTCTTCTTTTGTTTTGAAATCTTATTCTTTCTTGAAATAAAATTAAAAAAAATAAAAACAATTAAAAAAGATATGTCTTTGGGCCAGAGGTAGATCACATCCTACCGATTTGCTGTCTTTTAATTATAGCAGCAGTTAGCAAACTTTCTGGGCTCAAGACTCTATTTTTAAAAACTGTGGATACAAGAAAAAAGAAACTGGATGTTCTCAAGAGTTTTTTGTTTATGTGAATTATACTTACTGACATATGCTATATTAATATATCAAACTGATTTTTTTAAATTTATGTATTTGGTATAGGGTCTCACTAAGCAGCTCAGACTCACAGTGATCTTCCTGTTTTCAGCTTCCCCAGTGCTGGGATTACAGATGTGCCACACCATACCTGGTCTTACTGGCCCGCTTGGTGTGCCTCCCTGAGGGTGGATGAGGGCGGTGCAACATGTGATGCTGGGGATGGAACCCCAGTCCCTGAACTTGCCTAAGCAGGTTGTGCTGAGTGAGCTATTTTGTTGGCCACAAACTGAAGTTTTTAAAAAATCTAGCCTGCCATGGTGGTGCTCTCCTGTAATCCCAGGACCCAGGAGGCTGGGAGAGGAGGATTGCCATGAGTTCAAGGCCAGCCTGCCTCACACAGTGAAGTCAAGACCCTGTTGCAAAACAGAAATAAGGACCAGGGGAATAGCTCAGTGGCATAAGTCCCTGCCTGTTAAGTGCAAGGTCCTAAATTCAATCCCCGATGTCTCATGGGGATGTGTGTGATTAGCATATTTCCTATAATAAGGTTACAGGAAACTTGTATGTACTACCATGCCTGGCCAGATGGAATGTAGATATGCTGATTTCTGTCAGCATATATCTATAATAAAGTTACATTGTTTTTGAAGATAGAAGACAACTACATTTTATATCTGATTCTTTTTATTTAGTTTGTAGTGCGTTTGCATTTGGTTGAAGTTTGTAAACAGAAAAATCCTGCAGTGTGTTTGGGTAATGAAGATACATTTAATAGCCTTATTAGATAGGAACCTAATTGAGAATATTATTCTTTCATGATACATCAAAAAAATAGGTAATAGTTTCATAAAAAATAGTTGTGAAATGGAATCTGAAAATATAAGAAATTGCTTTTTTCTCTCTTAACACCTATTGGTATATTGCTTACTTTGAATATATCTTAAAACATGCCTTTTTTTAAGAGCAGAATTTATTTACTGGGGGAAAGAAGGCATCTGCCTGAGAGAGGGCAGAAGGAGACTGAGTGGGTTGCCAAAGACCCTGCCTTCCCTGGAGATTTTTATAGAGGAAAACCATGAAAAATGTGCATGATTGTACTGGGTATGGTGATCCACTCTCTCTCTTTTTTTTTTTAATTTTCTTTTTGTTCTGAGACAGTGTCTTGTTATGTGACTGAGCCTGTCCTGGAATGCATAGGACTGTGATCCTCTTGCCCCAGCCTTCCAGGTGTTCTGATTACAGCTGTGTGCCATTACACCTAAGTAGTGATCCACTCTGATAATCCCAGTACTGGGGAAGCTGAGGCAGGAAGATTGCAGGTTCCAGACCAGTTTGACCAATTTATCTACATTTCATCTCGCCAGGCATGATAGTATATACCTGTAATCTCGGGAGGCTGAGGCAGGAAGATTGTTTAGAGTTCCAGACCAGCCTGGACTGGAAAGTGAGCTCGGGGCCAACCTGAACAGCATAGCAAGACCCTATACCCACTCCCCAAAAGGAAAAAATTCTGTCTCAAAGTAGGGATAGAGTTTAGTACAAAGTGCTAGGTTTAATTCATAGTGTGGGGGGCTGAAGTATACATTGACCATTTGAAAAATATTTTAGGTTATACAGATCTTCTGAATATGAATATATGAGCTAGCGAGATGGCTCAATGGAATAAGTGCTTCTCTGGCAAGCACAAGGGCTTGAGTTCAATCCCTGGTTCTGTAAAAAAAAAAAAAAGAGGTGACTGAATATGAGCATATTTCATTATATGATTGAAAAATGATATTAATGTCATCTCATCAGAAGTCTTGAAATAGTTAAAGTGGTATATACTAGTTTTCTATAATTCTGTTTTTTGCTTGAAAGTGCAGTGTGTTTTATCACTGTCAACAGTTTATTAATGAAGCAGGGTATGGTGGTACACACCTGTAATCCCAGCACTTGGGCGGCTGAGTTAGAGTTCTAGAACTGCCTGGGCTATGAAGTGAGCCCAAGGCTCGCTGAACTGCACAGTGAGATCCTTCCTCAAAAAAATACACAAACTCGCACACAAAATCAAGTGTTCTCAGTAAAGTGATGGACTCACTTTTCTTTTTTTTTTTTTAGAGCAAATATCTGCCAATACTTGGGGCCGGGGAGATAGCTCAGTAGAATAAGCACTTGCCTGGCAAGCACAAGGGCCTGAGTTCAATCCCCAGTTCCAGGAAAAAAAAAAAAAAATCTGCCAATACCAAGATCTAAATATCAGAAGGTTGTATGTGAATTATTCAGCTCCACAAAAAAAGGCAACTTGGCAGTTACTCTAGGTTCTGTTCTTGAGACAAGTTTTGTATTTCATTGTTTATTTCCCACTCAGAACATTGAAGACATATAACGGTTAAAAGTGATAACATCGGGGCCAGGGAGATGGCTCAGTGGAATAAGTGCTTCCCTGGCAAGTGCAAGGGTCTGAGTTCAATCCCTGGTTCCGTCAAAAAAAAAAAAAAAAAAAAAAAAAAGTGATAATATGATCATTTTAACCCTTTATTGAGGACATTCTTTTTTTTTTTTTTTTTTTTTTTCTCTTTTTGAGACAGGGTCTCACTATGCAGTTCAGGCTGGCCTTAAGCTCACTTTGTAGCTCAGGCTGGTCTCGAACTCACAACAATCCTCCTGCCTCAGCCTCCCGAGTGCTGGGATTACAGGCCTGCGCCACCACGCCCGGCTATTGAGGACATTCTTAAGGGAGTCAGATTCTTCTAGCCAGCAGTGACAGTATAGGGCAGACTGATTGATAATCCGGTCTATTGCGGCCCCCACCCTGATTGGCTCCAAGCCTCCATGGGTTCTTAACCATCACTGCTTCTCCTCCATGGCCACAAATGTCAGCAAAGTGGAAATGATATATTATCAGTTTACTGGGAAGTAGTTGTAGCCTCAAGCACCCGGAAGGGTGTGGGGGCTCCCTGGACAGTATGTACTCCACTTTGAAAGTCAAGGCCTTAGAACAATGAGAATCTCTACCCTCCAGTCCTCACACAGCAGTGTAGGAAAGAGGGGAGGCATGCTCTATAGGAAGCAGGGCAGACTGACTGTCCACGAGTAGATGGAGATGGCATCATTAGTAGGGCCTGTCAGTTTCTTAGCCAGGTCTTGGGGCTGAACAATAGAAAGCGCTCTAAGAGCAGGGTGTGGTGGAACATACCTGTAGTCCCATCATGAGGATCTCAGAGCTGCACTATGAGTTCAAGACCTAGGCTACCTAGTGAGCTCTAGTCCACCCTAAACTACACACTGAGACCCTGTCTCATAAAACCAAACCAGGGCCAGGGATGCTAAGTGGCAGGCACAGCACTTGCATGGCAAGCTTGAAGTTCTAAGTTCAATTCCTGGTAATACATAAAAAAAAAGGAAAAACCAAAGAAACCCTCGAAAGTGTTCTTGGGAGACCAGCGTCATTAGGATAAGAAACAGCGTCATTAGGATGAGAAGGTGTGCTTCCTCTATTCTATCTGCTTAATTGTATTTCGGAAAGTCATTAGTGAAGCTTGTGTAGATGGACAGCAGAAAGAAATTACTCAGGATGGAGTTTGCATTCCTTAGGGAACAGAGCTCTGTTTTCTTGTTCAAGTGCTGAGACCAAACCTTGGTGTTGCTAGGCAAGCTGTTCTCGCTCAGCCAGCTCACAGTACATGCTGTGGCTGCCTCCTGTCTACACACCCAATGTGTAAGGTTTCCTCTTGATCCTAAGGCCACCAAAAACAATCTTAAGCAAATTTTAAAACACCTATTTTAATGTTTATAATCCCAGCACTCTGGAAAGCTGAGGCAAGAGGATCACGGCCTGGGTAATTTAATGACTTTATGAGACTCACTCCCCAAATTAAAAAAAAAATATATATGTGTGTGTGTGTGTGTGTGTAAAGGCTACAATGTAAAGCATGAACACTCTGGGCTCAGTGCCTAATATTAAAGAAAAAAGGCAATTTATTTTATATTTGATGGAGTTATGTTTATTTGTTTTGAAACAGGGTCTCATCGTGTATTTCAAGCAGGTCTTGAACTGTGTAGCCCAGGCTGGCCTCCACTTTGTGGGTTAACCTACCTCAGCCTCCTGAGTGTACCACCATGCCTGACAAAATTATATATTAACCTTGATAGCCTAGATCTTTCAAATGTGCCTTTGAAATGATCAACATTGTAAGCACATTGCTATATAACCTCTTGTTTTTTGTTTGGAGTAGATTTTCTCAAGTTTGACATTTAGGCTGAAAAATTCTTTGTGTCAGGGACTGTTGCTTTACAATACTTAACATCGTTGCTGTGGGTAACTCTTTTCACATTGTGTTTACAGAAACTCAGTAGTGCCACATGCCCTCTAGGGGACAAAATGCAGGCAAACCTCCCTTAGTTGCTTCCTGGTTAGCATAGGTCCATCAGACTGGAGCGGATCCACACACCATAAATGTCCCTCCTCTACATTGGGGCTGTGCTTTTGCCTGTTCCTCTTCCTGCCTCTTATTGCTGCTGAACTTTCTCCTGTTCACAGTTCACTCTCCGTGCTTCTATTGCTGTTGTCACATAGATAGGAAATCAAGCTTTTATTAAACCAGATATTAAGAAGTTTGTAAAAATATAAAGCAATGCCAGTTTTCTTACTGTCTGTGGTGTAGAAAATGTTATTTATATTAACATGCAGTTGGTTTATTGTTTGAAAATCAGTGTTTTCACAGGAAAACACAAGCTCTTGGGGTCCTCAGTAATTTTTAACAGTGTGAAGAATGTAAGACCAAAAGTTTGAAAACTGGGAACTTTAAGATTACATATGTATATTTCCATGTGAGCTAGCATATAAGCTCTCAAGTCAGTAATTGCAGTTAATGTTCAGTAAAAGTGTAAGTAGGAAATACAAAAAAAGAGGAGAGAAAGTTGTAGCATAGGGAAATAGCGAGATTCATGAGCTAGTTTGCTATCTCCCCAGCCGGTGAGACAGCTCAGTGGTACACACTTGGTCTTTTTTTGTTTTTCTGATATGGAATAAGATGCTACTTAATTTTGTTATCCCATAGCTAAGTTTTTTTTTAAGCACTAATATTTTATTTGTTTGTAACAAAAAAAGAGCCTTGGGCTGCCCTGTAGGTATGGTGCAGCCATTGTGGGACTGAGTATAAAATGTCCAAGTTTTGTTTGGAATGCTATGGTGTGCTGTGATTATTTTGCCTAAATGCGTATAATTTTATATCATTGATTAAATCTATTATTCAAAAAAGGCAGTCTTTAAGAATTTTTCAGTTCTACACAAAGGAAAATATGCTCATTGATTTTGTACTGAGAAGATACAAATACATTAATTCTTAGTTACACATTCTCTTGTATCAGTTAGATGGCATTACGTGGGCTCCTATGCTGGGGTCCCTTTGAGCAGGAACAACTACAGGGTCTGTAGTGAACAATGTGAAGTGAAGTAAAATTAAATACAAAATAGGGTAAACGTAAGCCACTTACTGATTAGGAAAATCATGAATCAGAATATTAGGATGTTACATAATATTAAGTTGTGATTTTTCTGTATTAATTGCTAACGATTTTGTTTTATTTTTTTTTTTTTTCTCTTTTTTTTTGAGACAGGGTCTCACTATGCAGTTCAGGCTGGCCTTAAGCTCACTTTGTAGCTCAGGCTGGTCTCGAACTCACAACAATCCTCCTGCCTCAGCCTCCCGAGTGCTGGGATTACAGGCCTGCGCCACCACGCCCGGCTGATTTTGTTTTAATGAAAGCACAAATCCTTTGTTGTTTGGAATTTGTACACATATGCTTGGAGACCAATACTCTTGCTTCTGTTAACAGATTTTTTTAAGCATCTGCCTCCCCTTTCAACACAATGGTGTCAGAATTCTATTTAATAAATTTTGTGCTGTCTTTCTTCAACTGTTTGAGATATCTGTTCTTACACTCATTTTTTCAATCTTATTGCTTAGTTTCCTGTATTTGTTGGGTTTTGCTTAATTTATATTATCCTTTTATGTAAATAAAACAACTGAATTAATTAGCAGATTTTTTTTTAATTTTTGCCATTAAGTTGTTCCTATCTTCTTTGCTCTCCACCTGTACATACATTATTCCTCACTTTTCCAGAATCTTCTGCTTGTGGCATTGCCTTTCTTTATTGTGTGACAGTGTTCTCACAGGTAAAGCTTGGGACTTTACAAATGGTCTTAAGGATACAAAGATTATTACAAGAATGAGATACCATGTGAGGACACTTGAACAAAGGAAAGGCAAAGGTATATCTTACAGCCATAAGAGAAAGAAAGCCACCATGCAGGCTCACAGGCAGGGAACTGCCCTCCTGGAAAGACAGGGTAGCAGCATGCTGAAAATATTGAGAGGCAGACTGCTGGGTTGAAGAGAACTAGGGAGCCACGTTTCCTGGATTCCATGGGCCATGGAACTCCATGGGTTCTTGGACCTTGACCACTTTCAACTGATCTTCTACCTAGATCTGGGTGATGAGGTTTCATGGTGGAAAAAAGAATACTAGAGCTAGTCCATGTACGTGGCAGGGGAATAAATTTTGTGGGCTGCTCAAGAAATATATCTGATCACTCTCAAGCCACAGAAATAAAGAAAGCAAAGATATGTCACTGATATACTTTATGGTGAAGATGCATTTTGTGCCTGTTCTCAATCATGATCTGTTTCTTTCCTCTGAAAGTGTGCTCTATCTTATTTCAGCAGTTACTAAATGGAATTGTCTTTATTATGCAAATGTGTATATTTTACTAGTACTCTTATTTAATCTAAACTCAATAATTTTCGTTTTCTTCCATAATTCCTTACTTAATCTTAGGATTTGTACATTGGTAAATAGGACCATTTGACCTGTAGACTTTGCTACTCTCTGATTCCTAGTACATTTAACTTGCTTTTCTATTTTTCTCTCTTACCTGTAAATTAATTAGCTTTTTCCTGGCTTTGATCGTACCCAGGTTTAATTACATTGGCACAACTACAGATAACTGCATGCACTCATCAGCAGGTTCGGGTTGGTTCCTGTTTTTCTTTTATTTTTGTTTGTGTTTTGCTTTGCTGTACTGAACCATCAGGGTTCTTTTCCAGACCACTTTCTCCATTCAAACGACATCCTACGGTTTTTCTTTAGGCTTTCATTCTCTTTTATTTTGCCCAATGACTGAATGCTCTCTATCATGTCTGTTTAAGGTTTTAAGACTGACTCAAAATACAAGTTGATGGGGCTTCCTTTATCCTGTCCTGCTTCACCCAAAACAAAGAAGCTATACTTGAAAATAGTCTTATTTAAAACTGCTTTTTCTTTAGTCCCCTTGCTCAAGTATTCTATTTCCCACTGGTTTCCCTTCTTGAGAAAGAGGGAACCATAGCTAAGTTTTTTATGTATGTACTTTAATGATTTTTTTCTTTATACTAAATTTTAGACAGTTTCATTTTTGTGCATCTGGGTATGATTTTATTCAAATTTCTTGTGCAAAAGGTTCATTTTTCTTGGAAATGTGATGTTATAAGTTCAACTAAATGCAGAAATTTTGGGCTGGCAAGATAGCTCAGCAGTCTAAAGCGCCTGCTTTGGCAAGCTTAGGCAAGCTCTCAGGGACTGCAGTTCGATCCCCAGCACCACATGCTATGCTAGCCCCTCCCCCCAGGGCAGGCTGAGCTGACCCCCCCCTAAAAAAAAAGTCTGTGATGTGTAGCGAGACACAGTAATAAATAAATAAATTTAAAAAAAATAATAATAAATTCAGAAATTTTAAATCTTTAAATATTTATTGCCTAACTCTTTCTACTTTGAGAATTCTAATTATATGAACATAAGTTTCTTGATTTTGACACAGAGTGAACTATTATATGGCTGATCTATACATTCATTTTTATTTTCAACAGTTTTTATTGTTACATTCAAGTTTATGAATTATTTATGATGCGCAATATATTAATCTCATGCAATGTATTCATTTCAGAAATATTTCTCTGAAAATCACTGTCTGTATCTTACATCTTTCACAATTCAGTATTTGTCTACAATTTTTAATATATATAATTATTGATTTTCAATAAAGTTAATAAAAAAAAAAAAAGAGATAGCTCAGTGGAATAAATGCTTGCCTGGCAAGCACAAGATCCTGAGTTTGATCCCTAGTACCATCACACAAAAAAAAAAGAATAAAAAAAAAAAGATCTAGTTTGAGCCTGGATTGTGAAGGACCTTCCATTCCTAGACTTGTTTTTCTATGCTGTGATGCACCTAGCTTGCAATTGACACCCTTTGTCACAGAGTCATTCCAGCCACAGTGAGAAAGCCTGGAGCTGTGGCATTTCGAAGCCTCCTGCTCTCTACTTAGCCTCTCCACTTTGCTTTCTCTTCCTGCCTTTGCTTTCTCTTTCAGGCAGATCCTGGCTGCCTTGCTAGAGTTCCTCTTCTTTGTCCCTCTGCCTCCATAGTGCTGAAATTATCCACTTCCACCCAGTTTATAAAATCATTCTCACTATCCCCTTTCCCCTACTTCTGTGGGATCCAGAATTTAACTAGCACTCCCACAGCTTCCTTCTTAGCCTGTTGTTTCTCTCTGCCCTTGCTTCCTCTGTGCGGACTGCTTTGTCTGGAATCGGCTTCCATCTCCATGGTTGTTTGTGAACTGTGATCATGGGGATGTCCCTAACCTGGAGAAGTGCTTTCGTGACAGGTTACAGTCCTGTTCTGCCAAGTGTACACAAAAGCCTATATTTATTTTCTCTTCTCATTTCTTCCTGTTCTTTTTTGAGGTGCCAAGGCTCAGACCTAAGGCTGTGTTGTCTGTCTTCACTGAGCACATGCTTTGCTTCTGAGCTACAGGACTCCTACTTCCCAGCTGCAAGCATTGCCCTTGCTAAGCTTTAGATAGAGCTCTAGCTCTTGGTAATATCCTACAGTGTGTGTCACAGGTTATAATCCCCTGTTTCTCACCTCCTAAATTCCTGTGCTGGCTGTAGAAACACTAGTAGTATCTTGCTTGGTCTTCTTATGACTTCCTTTCCTTCTTAAACTAATTTCTATTCTCTAAATATTTCCTTAAAAATCTATCTTACACTCTATTAATAGAGACACTTTAAAAATGCAGCAAATAAAATGAGTAATTTTTCCTTTCAAAAATGTGATTACTGGGAGCAGTGGTGCATGCTTGTCATCTCAGCATGTGAGAGGTTCAGGCAGGAAGATTGTGAATTTGAGGCCTGCATGGGCTACCTAGTGAGTTCAAGGCCAGACAGTGCCATATATATATATACGAGTCCTTGGCTCAAACTGAAAAAAGTGACTACCTATTTATTGCCTGCTGTTAAGTAATGTATATTAAAAACTCTGAGGCTCTTCCCAAGGAGAAATTGATGTGTTGCAGCAGCAAAGCTTTTGCTAAATTCTTATGAGAATTCTCTCTCTGAGCAGAAGTTTCCCTATTCCTTTCTGTGCTACTGAGGATTAAACCCAGAGCCTTTGCACTGAGATATTCACCTACCTAGTTTATTTTTTGTGACAGTCACAATTGAACCCAGGGTATTTACACTGAGTCAGGTTTAGCTGGGTTTCTACTTAATGTTTCAAATAAAGAATAGCAAGGAAATCAGTCGCTCATTGATGCCTCAGGTGAGATGAGGCATTTCTGAGTAGAGGTTTTCATTACATGTGTCCTAGCTGGAGTATAGGATAGGATCGGATATCAGCAAGGGCCTAGCCAGGTGAGGTGATACATACCTCTAGTCCCAGCCCTGGGGAGGCTGAGGTAGGAAGATCGGGTCGCCGTGAGTTTGAGGCTAGGCTGGGTTACATGGTAAGTTCAAAGACAGCCTGAAAAACATAGCAAGACTGTATCTGAAAACAAATAAACAAAAAAACAACCAAGGAAGGCCTTCATTTTTGTCCCAAGAGGGGAGATAAAATGGATTAAGAGCCTTTAATATCTTAGATGCTGTTATCCAGTCATGGCTAAGAGTGCCAACTAGGGGACATAATGGCTGAGCATCTGAAGCATTGCCCCTTTGAGAGCAGTTTCCACACATTGCTTAGCATGGTGTCAGACAAGGGAGTAAGAGAATGGCAAAGGTACTTTTAGTTTGTCTGTTCTAACACTTCTGTCACTAGTGAAACTGAAATTATGGCATAACCCCAGAGGGGGCTGTTCCCTTTGGCAGTTCTGTGTTTTCTGTGCTCACTCTCCTCTTCAGCTCATCTCTGCATACCAAGCGACCATTGCCCCCATATCCAGAGTGCCAGTCCTGCCTTCCTCATTTATTTTGTCATTCTCACATTAGGGGCCCCCTAAGTGTCTCCATATGGATGTCCTACCCAACTGTTTGTTTGTTTGTTTGTTTTTGTATATTTTAGGGAAGGGACTAAAGGGCATTCAGGGTATCACTACTAGATTGGACTCACAGTGATGTGCCTGTTTACAGCCTCCCAAGAGCTGGCATTACAGGTGTGCACCACCACGCCCAGTCTCAATTGCTGACTCGGTGTGCGCCAGGGACAGGGTTGGCACCAGTATGGCAGCCCCAAGGATCAAACCCCCGGCCCCAGTGCCTGCTTGCAGGTGAATTAATCTGCTGAGTTATTTGGCCAGTCCACCATATGGATGTTGTAGCAGCACCAGACACCTACACCCAGTGCTGATTCTGTCCTATTCCCCCAGAGCCCCTGGAGGCGCTATTCTCTGTTCCCCTAGAGCATCAGGGCCCATGGGTTGGTCCACAGCACAAAGGCTAGATGTTAACTACTCTTGGACACCTAACGAAGCCTTTGTGCAGAACACAGAAGCCTGTATGTTCCTGCCTAGCCAGCTCTTTCTCTTCCATACTAGACCCCAGTGGCAGACTGCTTTGTCCCCACAATCAGTTTGTGTCCCTTTGAGTCTGCAAGATAAATACAATCTCTCAAGAGTATCTACAAAAAAGCTGAAGGACCTTAACCTGTCACTTGTGGTTACTCACAGGATATCTGCATCCTTTGCCTTTACTTTGTTTTTTCTTGAAATCCTATTGGCTGCCACATTCCACCTTCTGTTGTATTTGGAGAGCATGAGCTCTGCAGGTAGGATTGCATCTTCATATTCGTAATGCCTTCTAATAGCCTGCTGCAATGCCTTCCACATGTGGGTCTCCCATTTAATCTGTTCTTCTTGGTGTTGTTTTTCTCTGACAGTGGGAGCTTCCCCCAGGTTGCCATCTAGTAGAGCCCAGCCATTAGGGTCAGACGGCAGTTTTCTTGAACTTTGCTGTAATGGGAATAATAATCATTACCTGCCACAGAGAATGACCTGAATATTAATGAGATGATACCTGACATCTGAGCTGCACTCCTACAAGTACTACTGTCATAATAATGATGGTGATGATGGTGATGATGTTATGAACATCTAGGTTAGTTACCAGCATAAGGCTAAGTCAAGAGCGCAGGCCCTGTGAGTGAGGCTGCCCAGGCCACTGGATCCTGAAGCGACCCAGAGCATAGGCCCAGTGTGTGAGTGAGAACACCTGGGGCCGCTGGATCCTGAAGCAACCCAGAGAGCAGGCCCAGTGTGGAGCCCTTCAGCAGAACATCATGCAGAGAGGCTAGAGGCAAAACCCACCCAGCTGATTCAGGAGTAGAACAATCTTGCCAGAGTGACACAAAGGGTTCCCCTGCAAGGCTGCAGCAGGAAGAAGTGGAGCACAGCAACCAAACCCAAGCCACACCCACCTGGAGGAGTCTGAACTTCATAGATCTGGACCTGGTGCTAAGGTAATAACTATCTAAGCTCTACACCAAAGGACAAAAGTCAGTGGTATACAAAATGACAAAGAAAAGGAACAAAAAGCAGTCTCAGGCCCCGAGTCCACCCATAACAAATGCAGAAGACACTAGCATAGAGGAAATTGGAAATCACACACCTGAAATCTCTGAAATAATAGCGTTGGAAGTAAAGAAACAACTGCAGAAAAGTATAGAAGAAATCACATCAAAAATAATTTCTGAAGTAAAAATAGTAGTGATAACTATAATCAAAGAAGTACTAAGTGCT
>PVKA01036764.1:0-21545 GCA_004027165.1 Ctenomys sociabilis
ATGGGTATGAATGCTTCTGGGATTATGGGTCTAAGTGCTGCTGGGATTATGGTTGTGAGTACTGCTGGGATCATGGGTGTGAGTGCTGCTGGGGTCATGGGTGGGAGTGCTGCTGGGATCATGGGTGTCAGCACTGCTGGGATTATGGATGAGAGAGCTGCTGGGATTATGGGTGTGAGTGCTGCTGCTGGGATTATGGGTGTGAGTGCTGCTGGGATCATGGGTGTGAGTGCTGCTGGGATCATGGGTGTGAGTGCTGCTGGGATCATGGGTGTCAGTGCTGCTGGGATTATGGGTGTGATTGCTGCTTCTGGGATTATGGGTGTCAGTACTACACCTGGCCTGGATCGATGCCCTAAACCCAACGTAAAGGAGACAGACGTGCTCTCTGTTGCCTTTGGTGCCAGTACACCTCCCTTTCGCTCCTCCCATTTTGCAGTTTTCTTCCTCCGTGAGCTGCTGCCCTCTGCCCTGTGCCCCTCTGCCCTGTGCCCCTCTGCCCTGGAGCCCGCCGAGTATGGACTGAAACCTGCAGTAACTGTGAGCTAAATAGACCTCTCCTTCCTTCATTCTAGGTGCCAGGTATTTGTCTCCGCAATGAGATAAGAGTAACTCATTGAGACAACTACTGTTCCTCCCCAAAGCGCTAGAATAACGTGTAAGTTCTACAGAAGCCAGTGGATTGTATTTTCCATAGTTAGCTGGGGCGTTTCCAGTCCACTGAACTCATGTTGTTTATGAGAGCAAAGTTCCCCGCTCCTGCTCTTCCAGGTACTGCACGGGTTAAATACTTCGAGTCTTTCCAGGGAGTTTATGAACCTACTAGATAGTCAGGCACTCTATGCTGTGGTTGGCAAAATACAATTAAATAAATCACAATAAACTAACCATTTCTATAGAGTATAATTTGTTCTTTTCTAGTATAATCCATTATCTAGTAAAGGGGTAATAATAAGGCATCTGAAATATACTGGACATAAGTGTATTAAATTGTATTCTAATTAGGTTGTGGTACTGTAGAAGAAGCTTGTAAATGAAAACAAAAATCTAATCCAGGACTGCAGAAATAGCTCCATAGAATAAGTGCTTGCCTGGCAAGCACAGGGTCCATAGTTCAATTCCCAGTGCCATAAAGAAAAAAAAAAATAACAAAATAAAATCTAATGCAAAGGACATTGTAAAATATCATACATTTTTACAATAAATTACATATACAAGGGCTGGCCAAATAGCTCAGTGGATTCAAGCACCTGCTTAGGCAGATGCAGGGGACAGGAGTTCTAGTCCCAGACCTGCCAGGTGGGTCTCTGTGAGTGTGATATACAGAGAGAGACATTGTGCACCTTGTACATCCTATCCTAAATATACATGTAAATTATTTTTATATAAAAGATATATACATATATATATATACACATACATATATATGTGTGTGTGTGTATATATATATATAATTTGCTCATATGATGTGACAAGGCTGATATTTGGAAATTACTGGCACATTTTCAGTTACATAGAAAGATCTAATTCGCTTTTCTTTTGTCACTTTATATAAGACATTTCAAGTTACTGTCTTGTGTTTATTTGGCTGCTCTTGCTTTTTCTCTTGAGCTCTTTCAGATTTGCTCAGTCACAACTTAAGTCTTCAAAAGTCTATCAGAAACAGCTGCGAAAATATAAATGATTTGTGTGTATAATTCGTGGTGATTTTGCTCCTATCAAAGAAAAGAAAGAAATATTTTTGACTCAGCTTTTTTTTTTTTTTTTTTTTTTTTTTTGGTGGAACCTGGGATTGAACTCAATCTACTATTCTACTGAGCCACCTGCCTGGACCCTCAAAGAATTCACTGACTCCGATGTAGGGGCCTTGGGAAATGCTTGCTCTGACACTCTTCCTTGATATAATGCATAAATTATCTGGAATTCATATCCCATACCAACATGCATAGACTCTGGCCTGACCTTGTACTGTGTGTGAATGTTTGAAATTTTAAATAGCTTGTCCAATTATTCACATTTAAATTTCAAAGTGCAAATTGCTCCATAATAGTAGGGCATAGTTGCATGGACAGAGCTAAGAATGTAAGTGGGAACACTTCTCATGGATAGGGTCAGTGGTACATACTGTGCCCACTGTTTTCTCTTCTGGTTCCCACCCCCCCCAAAAATATATTTTTATATTTTTATAAATATCATTATTGGGCCGGCCAAATAGCTCAGTGGACTCAAGCACTTGCTTAGGCAAAGGGCCAGGACCAGGGTTCAATCCCAGCATGCCATGCTGGCCCCGCCCGCAGGCCACGCTGAGACGCAGATTGAGAGTGGGCGTGGTGGAACCCACCTGTAATCCCAGCGCTTGGGAGGCTGAAAACAGGAAGGTCACTATGAGTCTGATCTACATAGTGAGACTGTGTAGACCCTGGCCTAAATACATATTGAAAAAGAAAATATCCTTATTTCTCATCAGTTTTTCCATGGTCTTCTTTCTTCTCACAAGCAGCAAGAATTATATATATAATTTTTCCACCATCAAGAATAAATTTATATCATTTGCCATGAAACTCATGGATCTTGAGACCCAAAAGGCTGAGTGAAAGAAATCAGGTGCAGTGTTAAGCACAACTTCCCTACAATATTAAAAGTTAAAATATATATATATGATTATACAATTGAAAGGATAAAAAAGAGAGATGACATAAAACAGAAAGGTAGATCCCTAAAGGATATGATGGGAAGAATCTGGGGCTGGGAGAGACGAGAGAATTAGGGACAGAGCAGAAGTCAGAAGTGTCACCATGGATAAGCGTTTGTCTCTGTTCTCCAAGACGTTGCATTCTTCTGCTGAAAGTAACCCATGCTTTATTATTATTAGTATTAGTATTAGTATTCTGTATTGAAAGTGATTGCTTTTCCCAAAACACTCCTGCAAATGGGCACTACAAACAGAATAATTATCAGATTAACAGAATGAATCTCATAATCTGTAGTCTGAATATATTTTAGACAGCAATTCCTTTTATGCTTGTATTTATTTTTCTGTTCTTCCTATACCTTAATTCATTTATTTATTTTTGTGGTACCTGGGATCAAACTCAGGACCTTGAGCTTGCCAGGCAGATGCTTATGCCACTGAGCTATCTCCACAGCCCAATACATTTGATTTTTAACTTCTTACAACCCCTTCTTTGTTCTTTTCTTTCTTTCTTTCTTTCTTTCTTTCTTTCTTTCTTTCTTTCTTTCTTTCTTTCTTTCTTTCTTTCTTTTTTTTTAAATCAATTTTAGTCTACATCTGCAGTCATCTCTCAGAGGTTCAGCAAAAATAATAAAATCCTTCCTCTTATTTTGAACAAACCCGTCCTATAATCCTGGCCACTCTCTTGCAACAGCTCAGGAGGGCCTTTAATTATGGTACCCTGACTGCCTTGAGGTCCCCATAGATTAAACAGTTTGAACTTTCACTTAGACTTTGGAAGAGAGAGATTAGTTAAGGTAGGCAGAGGGGGAATACAGCGTTACGTTTCTCATTTTTTAATACTTTAATTAATTAATTTTGTACATGGTCTCGCTGCACAGCTCAGACTCTCGTGACCCTCCTGCTTGAGCCTCCCAGCACAGGGGTTCCAGGCGTGAGGCAGCACCCCTGGCTTGGCTGGCCACCACGGTGCATCCGGGGTTCTGGGGCTGGCGTACCGGGAATTGAGCCCAGGTCCTGGAACTTGCCAGGCATTCCCTTGGACCACCAAGCTGTCTCCCCAGCCAGGGTTACGTTTTTGTGTTCTGCCCTTTTCTGCACTGGTGCTCTGCGGCAGCATGCCTGTGTCATTGCAACTATAAACACTTTTATAAATAATTTATAAATGCTTTTAGGAAAAGAGACTGCCCGAATGTCCCCACAAAGTGTCAACATTAAACCTTATGTGTGCTCAAATGAAAAGAAGATGACTTTGGAGTACTCTAGGCAGTACCTATTTTACTGCAAAAAAGTTGTAAATTTCATACGTTGCTATACCATTTCATTGCATTCCACGGAGCACTAGTCCTCAGTAAATCCTGACTTTTATATTTAAATCTTCCTTTCAGGCTTCAACGACAGAATTATATTTTGCATGTCTGTGAAATATTTCTCAGTCCCACAACTGACATATATGGGCTTTTATGCAGGTTGCGATATGATGTTCCCCATTAAGCATCTGCTTCATAGCACCCTAGAATAAGTCTGGATCACCGTAGACACATCCATACCTATATTTCTCTACCTTTGTCTCCATCTCCATCTCCTTCTCTGTCCCCATCCCCATCCCCATCCCCATCTCCTCCTCCATCTCTTTCTTCTCCATCTTCATCTCCATCCCGACCTCCACCTCCATCTCCATCTGCCCTATCCACATCTCCATCTGCAACTCCATCTCCATCTCCTCTTCCATCTCCTTCTCCTCCATCCTCCTCCCCATCCCCATCTCCATCTCCCCCTTCATCTCCATCACCATCTCTACCTTACACCTTCACAGTAACTTGATACATTTTTGTGTGACAGACGTACAGACTTACACATCAAACAGCTGCTTAGGACATGCCTGTGTTTCCCACAAACTCCAGTTTCACAGGAAAGCCTCTGTCTTTTCTCAGTCTTCCATTCTACCTTTTGTGCAAACATTTTAGGGAACTCCATACCAGGTTCTCTCTGATTCTGTCACTCCACAGTCCAGTTCAGACACTATGGCACGAATTCAAGTCAGAGGCTGAATTTCATGAAAATGACCCAGAGTTTTAACTGTACCTTCACAACTGTCTGTATGCCAAAATCAACAACATCTTTTTTTATTTGAGTGCAACTTCACTTATTTGATATAAAACTTAAAATGATTTCGCACCACCTTGACACCAAATCTGACTGATCTTGCCTCCTAGGTGCTCAATCTCTGCTTTACCAGCTGGCATGGAAACAGTGGTCCACACCCCAGAATTCTAAAAACAGAAAACTGCCCATCAGAAAGAAAGACTGATAGGTTTCCTGTTTTCCACCAGCAAACCTATTGTATTCATTGTTTCTGTATTTCACAGAATGAGAAAACAAAGTCTCATTCTGTTGCACAAAGCATGGATGGGCCTCCTACAGGTAGCGTCCCAAGAGACTTAGGAAAACAGAGCATACAACACAGACTCCGAGCTATTCTTAAGGTATCTTTGCCAGTGACTTAAAGGACGATGCAAATTCCAAGCTGCTTTTTGGTACAGCAGCTTGTTATCTGAGCAGTAGTTTCTGAGGAAAAACAGAAGAGGTGGTGCACACAGATTAGAAGAGAGGAGGACTTTATGCTCTTAGAAATGCGAAGCATCTGTCAGCCCGCATAGATGAGAAGAAACGGATACAGCCCTGTTCTTGCACCAGCATCCAAGCTGTGCTACCTGCAGTGTGGGAAGCTGCGGAGAAGATTCATTCTTGGCATGAATCACACTTAACTCAAAATCTCTCGTCATGTTGACCTGCATCTCCTCTGAAGACACTCAGAGTTTCCAAGGTCCTGCAGAGACTCTGAATTGAAGTCATTTATTCTTTCTATCATTAGTCTTTGGGTTTGTCACAGAAAAGACCAATTCTTCATCCTTGGAAGTAGTTTAATTCCTCTCCTGACATCCTGGTTGTCAGAAATAGGCTGTTCTGGGAAACATTGCCGATTACTAACAAGATTAATATCACGTGTAGCTTCTGTTCCGCGGGATACCTGACCTTAAGCACACGGGAGGCCAGAGTCCTCATGTAACATTTCGAGTGCAGCAACATTTATTTTCTTTTGTGCCCTGAATTCTGAAATAGTGCTGTCTTCCCTTAACAAGATTAAAATATGCTAGACGGATCATGACATCCAGTTACCATGTTTCAGACACTGACAGTACTGCTGCACACTATTGGTTACTGGAACGAGATTCTGAGCAACTTTTCCAATTTTTTTCTCAGTTGCATAGTTCATTCCCATTTATTTCCTTGTCAAATTCCATGCATGTTTTAAAATTTCCTCCCCTTTGAAATATTAATGGGTTCTTTTTGTAGATTTTTGTAGATTGCCCATGTTTTTTTCCCCCAGATTTTGCAAACACAGCCCTTCATTCATGAACACGTCCTCAAAAAGACGTTCAGTACCCCGCTGTTTGACGGGGAGTCATGGTGGGCTTGTTACATCGATATGCTGCTAAAAGTTTTATTCTTCTCAATAGGGAGACTCGTCCACAGGGCTGACACTGACAAAAGATCTACAAGATGCTGTACGGGGTTTCAGGATAAATCCTGAGGGTATTTCACTAACCTTCTCAGAGATAAAAGTTACATTTCCTGTTGTATAAGTCTTGTTTTTATCTTGGTCTTAACCATCCAGCAGAACAGTATAAGATTAAGATATAAAAAGGAAAGCCATATTAATATGCTCAGCTATAAAAGGCTCAAGTCAACAACTTCTGAAGTTGCCAGTTGTGCTGATAACCCAGTGCTGTTATGGATTATTGGACTATCTTGGGATATTTTGCTGAATTCATGCACCTACAATATTTGAGTGGCAATGGAACCCCATGTCTGACAAAACTAAACTAACAAGGAGGATATAAATGAAGGACCATTTCATAGTGAAAAATAATATATCTGTATATATCAAATAGCCAGGGTAGATGTATAGCTACTCTCTCTTAGTTCGATGAGAAGAAAGATCTGCACTAATAGTGTTTGTGGACCCTGAGCCAGGGTAGATGTATAGCTACTCTCTCTTAGTTCGATGAGAAGAAAGATCTGCACTAATAGTGTTTGTGGACGGGATATCATGTCTGCATCTTGTACTATGAATAACCACTATGAAGACAACATTATACAACGTTATTAATTAGTGAAACTGTCCTACTAACCTGTTTTGGAACTAGCTCATTGCTGTCTCTGTCTCATTAAAATTAATAAATAAAATAAAATAAATCAACTAAATGGAAACATGAAAAAATAGTGAGCGAGACAATTTGAGTTGCTCCAAAGTCTTCCCTAACCTTCTTATAGGCTCTAGTTTCTCTATGGACAAATTGTGCTAAGTGTACTTTTCCACCTGTTGTAAAAACAACCCATAGTCAGGGCTTGTGAGGGGCTAACATAATATGCATAATTTGTAGGATTATTTTATACTGGTCACCCAAAGAGTTATGCACCGCAGAGGAATTGCAGGCGATCTGTCCACACTCTTAAAGACCAGAGAATCCAGCTGACGCCCTAGATCCCACGGGGGTGTCCTGCATGAGTCCAGCCGTAGACCCAGAGCTCACCCAGGACTCTTTCCCAGGCCTGTGATGGCAGGGACCAAAGGTCATAGCTAGCAGTTGGAAAGTGTGTGCCACCCGGGCGAAGGCTCTGTGCCAGCAGGCTGGGGGAGCTGAGCTGGAGCCAGCAAGCAATGCTCAAGGTAAGAACACAGCAACCCTGAAAAATACCACAGCTGGCCTCAGCAACAGTGAGGTCCCGAGATGCTCTCACAATGAGAACAGCCGCATTTCTCCCAGGAAAGACAGCATGCCGGGCTCCTCCAGGCGAGCCAACTGTTTCCTCGCAGCTTCTAAACATCCTTCTCCAGTTCTGCCCCTCTCTTTTTTCCCCCCTGTATTTTAAGGAAGGGTCTACAGGGTGTTCAGGGTCTCACAACTAGCTCAAATTTGTAGTGACCTGCCTGTTTTCAGCCTCCCAAGGGCTGGGATTACAGGCGTGTACCACCACGCTCAATCTCAATCTCCATCTCAGCATGCCTCCGGGGGCAGGCCTGGGGATCAAACCTCTGGTCCCTGCGCGCCTGCTTGTAGGTGCTTTAATCTGCCCAGCCCATCAAGGTTATGCTGCCGTCTACAGCCCTCAGGTGGGCCCCCCATACCCAGCACCAGCTGATTCATTTCAGCTGGGTGTAATAAGCTGACCCCCATTGTCAATCCACCGGATTACCTAACTGCAGTCTCACGCTTCCCTATGTATGTCATAGTTTCTTCTGTTTTCTATCAGTATATCTTCTTCAGGTAAAATCTCTCCAAAGTCTGCATCCCTTGTGGGCTGCTTTGGGTATTTTCTATTTAATTTGGACTTTTATTTATGTATTAGGGATCCAACGTGCTTTTCAGACAGATATATAGTGTTTTCTTAGAGTTCTGCATGATGCAATGAAAGGTCAATGTCAGGGCATACCCGACCTGTCCTAAGGTTGTTCTCTGGGCCTGTTTTGCACATGATATTCTCACCAGTTTCCATCCTGCATTTAATCCCTTTGCAAATCTAAATAACCTTTTATCATTAGTCCTATTACATCAGGAGCAACCATAATTGTTTTTTTTTGTTTGTTTGTTTTGTCTTTTTGAGACAGGGTCTCACTATGTAGTTCAGGCTGGCCTTCAGCTCACTTTGTAGCTCAGGTTGGTCTCGAACTCACAACAATCCTCCTGCCTGAGCCTCCCGAGTGCTGGGATTACAGGCATACGACACCACGCCCGGCAAGACGTTTTCCAAAGCCTATAGAATCTTTGTGAGCCTTGCATAAATGCCTGCGTCCGGCTGTGTTAACACTGTCGCATTTAATTGCATGGATATTGTAGTACATGTTTTTCTGCATCCTTTACTAATCCAGTATTACCTTTATTTTACTCTCTCTCTCTCTCTCTCTCTGTCTCAGTCTCTGTCTCTCTCTCTGTCTCTGTTTCTCTCCCTCTCTCTGTCTTACTATCTCTCTCCGCTTTTTGCAACCGTGTCTCACTATACAATTCAAGCTACGCTGGAACTCACTTCATATAGCCCTGACCGGCCTTGAACTCACCGCGATCCTCCTGCCTCAGCCTCCCAGGTTCTGGCATTCCAAACACGTACCTTCACACAGGCTCCTCCTCCATCTGTTAATCCCCTTCCTCTTTGAGAACTATCTTCCTGTCTGTGCCATATAATCTTTGTTTTATTTTACCATTGATTTCCAATTTGTTTTCTCGCATGAGAGACATCATGAACTACTGAGGGTTTGGTGTCTGACTCGCTTCCTTCCCTCTTCATCCTGGTCTCAGACATCCATTGTCCTTAAATGACGTAACTCTGTTGTTCTGCACGGTTGTGATGATCAAACCTTGCACACTACAACCCTATGCGCTGCTGCTACGTACTACCTTTTGCAGTTCCCTTTACCAGGTTTGCTTATTTCTCAGCATTCAATCACAGCTGGCCAGGGCTGGGGGTATCCCTCGGGGATACAGCACCAGCCTGGCAAGCACAAGGTACTGAGTTCAACTCCTGACACAAAGAAGTAAAATTAAAAATTTAAAGATAAATCACAGCGGGTATGATGACTGCGTTATGCCCACCGGAATCTTTTCCTCTGTCACGGGTAGCGAGGCCAGCAGTACCTGATGATCTAAGTCTTATCTGGTCCGTAAAATCTTGTCCCTGACAGTCTTCATGCTGCCTTCCTGCTGTTTCTTAATCCTGCCTCTTGAGGCAGATGGCAGTGGATGTATTTTGCATTCAACTTGGGAGGGCTTTTTTCAGCCACTTAAGTCCGAAACGTGTCCCTTTCCCATATTCTTCTATTCATGCACAATTTCAATTCTGCGTTGATTTTCTGTGTGTTGAGCTGGTATTAGATGTCACCCACCTCCTTTATTTTAGTGGCTACATGGGCAGTCTGGATTCTCGGGGAAAATACGGAGCAGTGTTGATCTGAGTTCAGTAGTACAGGGTCTCCACACAGACGGGTTTGCCCTCGGGTTTGCCTTTTACCCTATTTAAGGGTCTTTTCCTCAATTCCTACAACTCAGCATGTGTGTTCAGGTCAACCACACCATGACTCACATCTTTCCTCCGCCAGGGAGGGTGGCAAGGGTTGATTTACTGCCAGATTCTACGCAGCCTGCAGCCTGACACTGAATTACACACGGCCCCTACATGCTAAAAGTCCTTCTCAGGAACCTTTGAAAAGTTTCTAAAAACGTATTATAAATTAAGGAGAAAAAAGTTTAAGCATTCACTGCTATAATCTTTTTTTTCCTTTTTTTTAAGGGTCTGCAAGGCCTTCCTCTGTAGATAGGACTCCTACTGATCCTCCTGTTTCCAGCCTCCCAAGTGCTGGGATTACAGGCACCGCACCACACCCAGTCTCAGTCTCCATCACAGTACCTTGGGGTGGGGCCGGCACAGTGGGGATCGAACCAC
Organism: Ctenomys sociabilis; assembly: GCA_004027165.1. Classification (NCBI taxonomy): domain Eukaryota; kingdom Metazoa; phylum Chordata; class Mammalia; order Rodentia; family Ctenomyidae; genus Ctenomys; species Ctenomys sociabilis. The sequence goes on from PVKA01036764.1 coordinate 10,193, forward strand.
GGTCCCTGCGCCTGCCTAAGCAGCCTCTTTAACACACTGAGCTGTCTGGCCAGGCAAATCTTTTGAGCAATCTTAAAGGCTTAGCCCTGGCAATCTGGACAAGCAATGAAGACCACGATGTGTAACAATGCATCTACTGTTGAATTCTTATCATTTTGTTTCAGGAAAATCTGTATCATTTCTACTTTTTTTTTTTTTTTTTCAAATATAGTTTTGTAACCTCTTTTTTTAAAAAAATTAACTATTTATTTACTTATGTACTGGATATAGGGTCTCACTACTCAGCTCGGACTCATAGTGATCCTCCTGTCTCAGCCTCCCAAGTGCTGGGATTACAGGCTTGAACCACGCCCAGTTGTGGTCTGGCACATTATGCCAGGGCTTCTGGGCTCAGCACAACATGAGGTACCAGGGATCCAATTTGAATCTTTGTGCTTGCCAGGCAGGCACTTAGACTTCCAAACTACCTCCCAAACCCCTGTATTCTTTTTTTTTTTTTTTTTTTTGCAGTAGCAGGGATTGAACTCAGGACCCTGCACTTGCCAGACAAACACTGATTCTACTGAGCTATCTCTCTGGCCCCTGTCTTTAAATTAAAAAAAAAAATGTTAAAAATATTATAATTACTCAGCCTCACCTCTCAAGTGACATTTGAAAGAATTTTGGCCTTCATGCACACGTCATGCAATAGTTGGCTCTTTCCTCTCAAACATGATGCTCTCAGGAATTAAGAATTATCTCCAATTCCGCGAAGCACACAGTTATTTCAGCAGCTACACTGAAGGGGACATTCCAAGTTTAGCACCTTTCTTCAGAGACACCCGGGTGTGAACACCAGTTTATTTGATCAGTTATGCAAAACAGAAGCATTGAGGAGGACAGAGGTGAGGTAGGGAAGCAGAGGCACTAGACGGGGTCCGCGGAATCCCAGGAAAGGCACAGCGGGTTTCTCCTCTTTGTAGATGACTTTGATGCCCCAGAGAAGACGATGGTAACTATACGTCGGGCTCCTCCCCAGCCGTGAGAATGCAGATAAAATTGCAATGCGGCTGAGGTATGTTGACACAAGAATGCCTGCCAATGGCTCCTGGGGAGACAGAGACAGCTCAGTAGAATAAGTGCTTGCCTGGCAAGCACAGGGTCCTGAGTTCAAGCTCCAGGACTGCAAAATAAATAAATTAATTAATTAATTAATTAATTAATTAATTAAAAATAAAAGGATACCTGATATGCAAGGTGGCAACCAGTCATAACTTCTACTAATCTCGAGATTTGCAGGCTATTTGGCCAGTACTAGGTGACTAACTCACAATAGAATTCATAAAGCTATTCCCACTGTTGATGCAGAGTTGAGAATACTTCTGCAATTTATTCCCCGAGTAAAGTCATCTACATGTACGTGTACAATTTTTAGCCTTGGGTGATGTTTTTTTTTCAACTTTTAGAAACACGGACTGGTTTCTGTTGTTGCTTTGAGTCCCTTTAAGAATCAAAATTTCATCATTATTATTATTTGTATGTATTACAGTGTGTCGTTACACAGATTGGACTTGAAGTAATCCTCCCGTTTTCAGTCTCCCAAGCACCGGGATTAGAGGCAGGCACCACCATGCCCAGACTCTGTCTCTGGCTCCGCCTGCCCCAGGGACGGGGCGGGCAGAGTCTAGGGGACTGGGGATCGAACCCTGATCCCCGAGCGGGCCAAAGCAGGTGCTTAGTCCACTGAGCTATCTCGCTGCCCCGAGAATTAATATTTTTAAAAAATCATTGATTTATTTGTTTGTTTATTCATTTATTTATTCGGTACAGGGTCTCACTATGCAGTGGTGTGCAGTACCAGGGATTGAACCTGGAACTTTGTGCTTGCTAGGCACAAAGCTAGGTGAGCTATCTCCCCAGCCCAAGAATGAATATTTGCTTAGTAAAATCCTAAACATTCTCACAGGAAAAAGGTTCTCAAAAATTAAAAAAAAAAAAATGGGAGAGGTCAGTGTCTGTTGCTACTCACCACACCAGGAGTTTTATTCAGGACAGCTGTCTGCAGAGAACAACAAAGGCATAAAATTAAAAAAAAAATTATTGGAAATTGACAGTGTTAATAAGGAGTCATAATTCCAGTTTACCAGCCAATGTATTCAAAGTGCAAAGCAGAAAATCTGTCTTAGATGCTTGTCATGTTTTCCACTCAGAAGAAGGTTTTTAATTTTTTTTTTTTTTTTTTTTTACTGTCTCACGAGGGCTGGGACTCTTACCTTTTTCATTGAAATATCTTATATTTTCCCGTGAAATGTTGCAGAAGGTAGTGAGCTCTTCAAACCGCTCCTTTTCTTCTTTACTGAGACTTTTTCCTTGCCCTGCAGTTCATGGACAAACATCAGGTGGAGAGGGTCATGAAATTTCTACAGTGTCCCCTGGATCATATGTTGTGGCCCCCATTTACATGTCACTAATGTTACCCTCCTTCCCTTCCACAAAATTTCTACAATCGTTATCCAGTTAGATAAGAGTGGCTGGTCAAATTTGAATGTTCAGCATCACCCTCTTAATTTTTTTCCTTTCTTGGGACCATGAAAAGCAGTGATGGCTCTCTTTGGCATGGGCTTCAATAAAGTAAGATCTTTTGCCTCCTCAAAAAAACAAGAAATGCAAATCAAGGCCAGGCAGACAGCTCAACGAACTGAAGCCCCTGCTTAGCCAAGCACAGGGACCAAGGTTCGATCCCCAACACCAGTCCCATCCCCAGGATGGGCTGAGCTGGCCACAAAGCAAAGCAAAGCGAACAAACAAACAAACAAAAAAACCCTTCCAAGCCAGGATGATGGTTGGATATGAAATTCAGGAATCCCTGCTTAAAGTAGCATCTCACATGGCCTCTTTCCACAGTGTAGAACTCATCCTCAAATTGTTTTGTTTGTCTGTTGGTTTTGAGGTAGTCTCACTATGCAGTTGAGGCTGGCTTGGGCTCACTGCAGCCTAGGCTGGTCTCAGACTCACAGGGATCCTCCTGCTTCAGCCTCCTGATTTACAGGTGTGTGCCACCACGCCCAGCTTTATCTTTAATTCTTTTATGACCTCCAAATCACATCTGGGGGCCCAGGGAGATGGGTCAGCAGCCAAAGTCAATTCCCAGCACACCTCAGAAATGACATCTAGCCTATGACTACTGAACTGAAATTCAGAAATCCTTCCATCCTGTGGATTTGCATTCTTGGGTGTTCCTCAACCCCTTAGCACCCTTTCCTTTCTGTTCCCATAACAGTCAAACGAGGATACAAAATGATTTGGATTTCTCATGAAGCACATTTGTGAGATGCTGGGAGCCTGCCTCGTGTGAGGACATAGGGCTTCACCAGAGCTAGTGCGTCGTCTCATGATAGTTCAGTATTGGCAGCAGCCCGTAGCTCTGTCAACAGATGAGGGGGAAAAGAAAACACACACAGTAGAGTATAACTCTTCCAGGAGAAAGGACAAAGCTGAGTTATTTGTAGGAAGATGAATACAGGGTGAGACCGTCATCGTAAGCCTAAGCAACCAGGCACCCAGCTTGAGTGTAATGTAGTTTCTATTCCATAAGAAAGCCAAGCTGTGAGTAACTTCAAGTTCAAAAGAAAAAGAGAGGTAAATAGGAAATAACGAGATTGGTCTGTGCCAATCGGAGTGGGGTCAAGCAAGGAGGTCAGGCACGGGGATTGGGCCAAGCCTCAGCAGTGCCACTGAGCCACGAGAAGAGAGCTTCCGGGACTGTTTCAGAGAGTGGCAAGAAAGACGGGTAAGCGAGTTGGAAGGGAGAAGGAAATCAAAGTAAATCAGTTGTGTCATGCACCACTTCCATGAGAGTACACGCTATGCCCTGCAAATACGTACTCAGTCAATAAAAGTCCTAGTAGAATAAGTGCACATGATCACTAGGAATGAATTCCAGCAGACATACTGGATGTTCCTCTTTATTTTAAGCTACCAACCTTACAAGCACTCGAACCTCAATTAAGCTGACATTTAGAGCCCTGGATGTAATGCAATGCCGTTTCTCCCCAAGGGATCCAAATAAAACACTGCCTGCATTTTTACCAAGGTATTTTATTTAGACCTGACATTAAAAAAGGCTTTATCATGCCCAGAAGGAATTGGACTACTTGCCAAGTGCCAGCGTGAGGTGTGTGTTATCCAAAGAGTCTTCCTCCTCCATGTAGACCGCATACATCACCATGAGGCTGCTGGATTTGTAAATGATTTTGAAGATGTTGTTACCTGGAACTGTGGCAGCACAAAAACATATTCAAATCTCAGTGTAACAGGCTGTTTCACATTGCATATCTGACCCGGCTTATTTGTAACAAACAACTTTGTTGAACTTTCCTCGAATTACAACATCCGCTTCACCAAGTTCCCTCCCACCAGGGTGCTAGGATCAGTTATTAGAATTAACTGGATTAAGGAGATAATTCTAAGTCCCATCTTATCAAGGTAAAGTCTTTTCTTAGTTCTCCAAAATGGGCTAAATCTTCACAGAACAAATTTTGGTTCGTAATAGAAAAATTCTTCACTCCGGGATTTGGACGTACATTATGGGTTGACACCTTCAGTCCCCTGAAGTCAGGAATTCAGTGGTCCAAACAACAAGGGTAGCCATTAGTAGAAGCTGTTTCACAAATGTAAACTTAGATAAATGTTGTCACATTGGGAGAAAATGCACATTTTATACGTATCCATTAATAGAATGCAGGAAGAGGGATTGTACTGAGGCTACAGTGAAAACCAGGTACGGTACACCCCAGTTAGACCAGTGACTGCTCAGTGGTAGGAAAATCGAAAACACCATCCCCGTCAAATGAACGTGAGACTAACACACTACACACATTCTTTCACTGAGAATGCCCATTTCAGTTGTCAAGTCATTCGCTATCTCATGATTGCAAATTACTTACACTTGCTCTAAATTAGAGACAACTTTCACATGTTGGTCCAACAATTCTCATCCTTCCTTCCGTTATTTATCTGATCAAGCTATTTCATCTTGAATTTATACTATACAACTCTTGATGCTTAAATGTTTAATACGGTCATGGCCAAATTTACGCAAGTTACTCCAGGAGAAGAAGTCCATTGGTTCACGAATTTTAATTCTTTCCAAGATTTGGATGAGAATTGACTCAAATTCAACAGTTAGTTTCAATGTTGGGTTTATGGAGAAAATCGATACAGTTCTCTTCGAATTTTACTTGTGAACACAATGCATTATGAACCGAGGCATCAGAATGAGGAAAACTAGTTACACTTTTAAGTAGTTTTTGGTGGCTATTCCTTCTCTAAGAGCCCCATGTGGCCATGGCAGACCTTGCTGCAGGATTTATTCATGGCACTGTTTCAAATCTAGAATGCAGATGAACAAATAATTTACCTTGGCGATCTGAGACAAAGGGAAGGCTTTGGAAATCGAAGTGGCTTTTGCATCGCTGGGTTTGTCAAGAGCAAGACAAATTCTTCTGTGATGCAAACCACAAGGTGAAACAGGACAAAGGCACAACTCGCATACAGCCTACGGTGGTGGCAGGCGGTCACCATCATAGAGCAGGGACTCACCGTCTGCTTTGTGCAGTCCGGATGCTCCAACAGCAGTGGCATTTGCAGCCAACAGCTTGCATTCTCCTTTGAGTCTTAAAAACAAAACAATAAAACACTCCTTGCTTCTCTTACAACCTTCCATTCTTCCTCATTTCACCAGAGAAGGCCCAAGAACTACAAAAATGCTCTGTGAGTGTGCTATGGGTTAAATCCAAAGCAAGCACGCACTACACTAATAATTTGTACCACCAGCCCCACCGTAGAGTAACACCTTGGTTCACAATGACTTGCAAAAAGTACCATGGGATATGCAGCTTTGGTTCACGAACTTCACACTGGATTAAGACTGGATTAGGACTTGGCTATCTTTGTGAGATTTGTGGAACAGATTAAACTCTTAGAACAAGGTACCACTGTCCATTTCAAGTACTCAAAATATTTGTTTTCATATCTAGGCTCTTTTGAGTTCTCCATAGCACTGGGTATTTTCAGCACCCCATTTCAAAGATTTTTATTCGCAAAAAGAACTGGATTTTGGTGCTAAGGATACCGTGTCTCTCTTCTTAGATGTTCTTGGCTTCTAGCTCTGACTGGAGCAACCAAAAATGGGAGCCCTCAGAGAGGTGTTAGATGGAAAAGCTTTGCCTCACTTAGTCTTGTCATTGGAGCATTCGTGCCTGGCTCTGCTCTCCTGGAAAATGTTCTTCAACCTCTCCATGACCACAGCCTCTCCCGTAGCTATTATAATTGCGCTTTCAGGGAATCCTTATGCTGCTCCAAATTTTATCATAAGGAACAAGAAGATTCAAACAGAGGTGGACTGGGATAGCCTGGAGACAGTGCACACAAACACAGGCATGGTCACCCCACCTCTCTATAACTGCCAGTAATATTGCAAACGCACAGCTCACCATGACCTTACTTTTAATGACTATGTTCTGCACCTGATTTATTCTTCCATTATTTGCTTTTTTTTTTTTTTTTCTATGACCTTCTGAACACAAAGAGGAGCTAAAAGGTAAGAATGGAGTTGAAAACCGCTTGTTCCATGATAAAACAATGTCTTGAAATGATAGCTTTACTCAACTCCAGCTCTATGCCTTGCATCAGTAAAATCCTCTCAAAACATTCCCTAGTAACAATCTCCACCACATTGCATCGTCTCTGTTGACACAGGAAAAAAAATGCTGCTCCTTTCTTACTTTACCTGCTAAGTATATGTTAATTTCCAGCATGATGAACATAAAACCAATGTTTTTTTCCGAAAATTTTTCCAGTATATTCCTGCTTTGTTTTCCAGGTTGATATATTGTAGTCATTTCAAATACGTGAAGCATGATCACATGATTAAACCAACATTTCCTGGACTCAGGACGATATTTGGCATAATTATTTCTACAAAGAATACCTCTCAATTTTTTATGATTATTACTATTTTTTTCTCTTTTAAGGAGAAGAAAAGTAGTAAAAAAAATATAAATGATGCAGAATTTCACTCAAAATGGTAGGAATTCAACAAGTCCTGTGTTGCATATCATTCTCTTCAAATTAGTTGTCCAGATTACCAGATTTAAGCACCAGAATTAATCAAAAGGGTTACAAAAATACAAAGGAGAAAAAAAAAATAACCATAAACTCTTTCTTTTCAGAGACCAGCAGAAATCAGCAGTACCACCATCCATACGCTAAATATGTCATTGCCCTACCTTGCTTCTTGCTTTTCTCCTTTCCCTCATTCTAGTTCTTCCTTCCGTTTGAACAGTTCTTTTCTGTTTGACAGTTGCTTTTCCTTTCACAGTATCAATTGTACGTTTCAGACTTCATTTACTTTCTCAGATTCTTACACCAGAGACACAATAAGATGCTAACACATGCAGTTCTCAGTTATTTCACTTATGAGTCTGGTCTCTAGTTGCATTTCTCTACCCACGAAAGTCTCAGGTTCACCTTCCTTTACAGCTGAGTAAAACTACCACTTCTTATTTTTATCCACTCCTCAGATGATGGACATTTGAGCTGATTCTAGATTTAAAAAGTCTTATTTGATTCTAAAAGGTGCAGAGTTACAATCGTATATAAATTTCCTCTCTCAAAAAATGCAAAAATTCTTCAGTGTGGCATTTGTCCTGAGAATTTTTCAAAGCTACTGTTGAAAATTTGAACTACTGATGAAAGTCTGAGCCATTTGAAGCTGCATGAGACAGGCATATTTTTTTTTAACTTATCGTCTTTAGATCCCTTATTACTATATAGCTCTTAAAGCGTGAAGCATTCTACCGATGTCTGTTTATTTCACTTACTCATTCATTGGCTGAGAGAAATGTGTCAGAGTACCTCGAACCTTTCCCATTGAAGTGAATATTCAAAGGTACTTTAAATAATCTCTTTCAGTACATGTAGAAACAGTGAAAAAAAAAAAAAAAAAACCTCAGATCCTTTCCTGGGGCAGTCATGAACATGTTTTTCAAAGTGTCAAAGTCTTTTTTTTTTTTTTCAACCATATTGAATTTTTTTTCTTTTTTTTTTGGTGGTACCAGGGATTGAACTCAGGCCCTTGTGCTTGCCAGGCCAGTACTTATTCTACTGAGCCATCTCTCCAACCCTGAATCTTGGTTTTTAATGATATCATCACAAAATATCTGTCAAACTCCAGCAACCTGAAAATAAAAGATATATTCTTCTTTAGGCAGAAGAATATAGAAAAAGAATATAAAAACACCAGAAAGCATAATTAATGAATAAAGCTTTGACCCCTGATCATTACATATCAACTTGAATGGATTACAGGTGCCTGGCGGATTAATAAAAAAGGCAGCTCTGAGCATGTCTGTAGATGATTGACGTGTATTCGAGCAAATCCAGGAGGGGAGGCTCACCCAAGAAGTGGGTAGAGCCAACCAGTAGGCCTGGTGGCTGAGATGGGACAAAAAGGAGCAAAAAGAAAGAGCGCCCCTTAAAAAATCCTTGCATGAGAATAACCATAAACAACTTTTCCTATTAATTCTATTCCCCTGGAGAACCCTCACTAAGCCAAAATTCAGAAACGCATTTCTCCTACCAAGCCCCCAGGAAAATTTGAGCCTGGACTCTGTGTTATAAGTGTGTTATTTGCTTATCCTTTCAGAATAAGCAAACTTGCTTACTTGGTATAGAGAAAAAAACTGATAGTGTCACACCCGTTCTCACAGTGCACTGTACGGAAATAAGCTCTTAGTAGTCCGTTGTCTTCTATCGCCGTTACGTTGTCTGCTGCCATAGCAACTGTACGCCAGTCTCCTTTAATCTAGACACAAAAGTTTGGATTAGAAGCGTTCATGGGTGTCTTATTGCCTCTGTCAACAGCTCCTGTTACGCCTTCACCTGTCTTTGATATTTGAGAGACAAGAAAGCCTTATAAGATGAAATAATGATACAGCTTCGCAAGATGTAGTACTTTTTTCAAGAAGCTACATCAACATCATTGAATACCATGAAAACACAAGACACCTATTTTAACTGCAATGCTTTAAGTTGAGTGATAAATCAAAGGACACTACAAAGATTTCAAAGGGGCTGGGGCGATGACTCAGTAGAATAAGCGCTTCCCTGGCAAGTGCAAGGGTGTGAGTTCAATCCCTGGTTCCACCAAAGGGGGGGGGAAGAAAGATTTCAAATACAGGAGCATTAACAAATATGTAAATACATTCACAAATGCACTTGTAGAATAGGCATGAACAAACACACACACACACACACACACACACACACGAGCAGACTAAGTATGGTACCTCTTCAACTGATACAGCTTCAGGCAAATCACTGCCATCAACCAGCCTCAAGACCAACAGAAGTAGTAGAATATGCATCGTCTGGCTCCTTTTGGTCTTCCGTCTTCTTCAGCAGGTCAAACAGGCTGGCTTTTGGAGATTTCTGCGCTGGTGGCTCTTTTTATAACACTCCTCTCTTGGCCAGACATGGAATAAAGCATTGTAAATCCCAAGACCTCGATAAATTATGCCGCACACATCCTGCTTGGCTGGGATTTACTGGGCTTGACATGTCTTGCTGGACTAAAGAGGTTAACTCATACAAGAAGCTCAAATTGAGCATTCTATTTGATCTTCAGGAACATGACAAAACACCTTCAATAGTCAGAACCTAAACCACTGCACTGATTATTTTTTCTTCTTTCTTTTATCATCTCCTGTCTCCTGAGGGAAAGCACAGAATGTTCACAGAGTGACTAGAACCAGAAGCTGGTCCTGTCCCTTGACAGCATGAGGGTCTTGGATCTGTACCATGAACTCTATCTACTTCTCGCCGCATTCCACAGAGGCTCGCATGTAACTAAATATTTCCCCAAGAAAATGCCTTCACCTTTTCCCCTAGTGTTGATTTTCTCTTATGAGGACGGGAGCAGGTTCAGTTTGCCAAATGTGTCACGGCACACAGAGTAGGGTGGATTGCTCTCCCATTTCAATGTGTGGGATTTCTTGTTTACTGGTAATCTCTGATATGTTAATGGTTGTGTTTGGTCTATCCATTCCTTTGAAGCCTTCTTCTTAAGCCCACTAAGATGGAAGAAGAACAACCACGGAGAGAAATTACCTGCTCTCAGCTACACTTTCTAGTCAACACGTGAGAATCACGCTAGTCCCAAAATAGCAACAGCCAATCCATTTTAAAACTGTTATCTCAGGCTATCAGAATGCACGCAGTAATTGAGCTGAACCTCTATCAGGCATTCAACTTAACCCTCAGATTTACCAGCATGATTTGATGTCTCCAAAAGTCCGAACTGAAATAACAGTGAAAAGGGAGAAAGTATCCACGATTAAAAGTGAATGATCACTACAAAATGGTCCTTCATTTGTATCCCCCGTTTTGTTGTCAGAGATGGGTGTTCCTTTGCCATGCAAATATTGTAGGTGCATGAGTTCAACAAAATATTCCAATGTAGCCCAGTAGTGGTTACTAACACAACTGGAAATGTCAAAAGTTGTTGACTTGAGCCTTTCACAGCTCAGGATATTAATATCACTTTACTTTTTGTAGCTTGTGGTTATACTTTTCTGCTGGATGGCTAAAGACCAAGTTAAAGCAAGACGCATGTAACTAAAAATGTAACTTGTGTTTCTGGAAAGGTCAGTCAAATCCCTTCAGGACTTAGCCTGTAACCCTGTACCTCACTCTGCAGATCCTTTGTCGGTGTCAGCCATGGGGATGAGTCACAGCCATTGCTTGACCAGTTTGCTCTCTGTGAAAGCCTGGGAGAATGTTTTCTCTCCATGAGACTCTCCTTAGGCACACTCTACGCCATTAATCACACACATACAATATTAGAATGGCAATGGAATACGCATCTCTGATAAAACTAAACAGAAAACGGGGCTATAGATGAAGGACCATTTTGTAGTGATACATATATATAAATACATATATATATATATATATATATATATATATGTATATATATATATACATATATATATATATGCACACAAAAATTAGGATAGATATACAACTATTTTCTCTTAGTTCTATGAGAAGCAACATTTGTACTAATATTTTTTTTTTTTTTATTTTATTTTTTTGGCGGAACCTGGGATTGAACTCAGGCCCTTGTGCTTGCCAGGGAAGCACTTATTCCACTGAGCTATCTCCCCAGCCCGATTTGTACTAATAATGTTCAGACAAAAGATCAAAATATGCAGTGTATTAATTATTGTTACTGTCCTACAAACCTGTTTTGAAACTGTCTCATTGCTATTTCTTTCTCATTAAAATTAATAAAAATAAGGGGGGAAAAAGT
>PVKA01036765.1:0-21546 GCA_004027165.1 Ctenomys sociabilis
CCTATCATAGAATTATGTAGAAGCACAGCGTTATCTATCCCAACTGTACTGTCTATACACACACATCATGATTTTTTCTTTCTACAACCCTTCCTTTGTCTACACCTGTCAAAAGTGGGCACTCCATTGACATTCAACTACCTTAGGTGCTTGAACTCGACACCACAATCCAACACAGTCCAGCATTCTGCAACCATAGAATGTGACTTTAGATCTCTCTGTCTGGCAACAGCCCGAGGCCGCCAGCCCTTACCCTGGTCCTCGGCATCGCCTCTCTCACCTTCCAGGGCTTTTTCGCCGGGGAGGCCAGGAGGGTGCGGTCTCTTCCCGCTGGGACACAGCAGTCGCCCCGGCACCCAGATCGCCCCGTTGGTGGCCCTAGGAGTGGAGCTTTCAGACCCGCCTTCCGGGCCCTCCACATAGAGGTCTTCTGCAGGCGTCTGCAGGCCGCGGTCTTCGCACCGCACCTCGCTGCAGCTGCCGTGAGGCGCCACGTCCCGGCCGCTGGCGGGTGCCTCGCGGGGGCTGCCAGGCTTGGGGTGGAGACCGCCGCCGCCATTAGGGCATCAAGGTGGAGTGGAGGATGCGTTCCCACAGCTTGAAAGCCTGGGTCCAGCCGGCTGGCAGTCACGGCGAGGGGCCCAAGGGCCTACAGGGCAGAGGCGCGGCCCACTCTCGGGGGCCCCCAGGACACCCACCACCATCGCCGGGAGGGCCTGGAGGACCCCTGAGAAGCAAGCCGCGCCCCGCTTCTCTCTGCACTCTCCGCTGGAGCTCGAAATATCTATTAAGTTCTGAAAAGCAGAATGTTTTACCTTTCAGGAGCTACCTAGATAAGGAAGAAAAGATTAATATACAATCTGATATTTTCTAGGAATTTTTATTCTGTTTCTAGTCTCTTAGATTAGGATTTTCCCAATATACCCAGTCCACAGTGAAATTTTTTTGGGAAGGGGCATACAGGTTGTTCTAGGACTCAGTACTCGATCAGACTTATAGTCATCCGCCTCTTTACAGCCTCCCAAGAGCTGGGATTACAGGTGCACAACACCACACCCAGTCTCAATTGCCGTCTCAGTGTGCCTGGGGATGGGGCTGGCACAGAAGGTCCCAGGATCGAACCCTGGCCCTTGTGCCCATTTGCAGGCACTTTAATCCTCTGAGCTAGAGGCAGGCCCCAAAGTGAATTTTTGATCTAGAAAGTTTTTGAAAATTCATTTTCTGGTACACTTTAGATACACATAGCATTCATCATAAACAATTTGTACCTGCACATAGTATATGCTGATTCTTCTTTTTTCTCCAATCCCCTATGCTCTCTCCAGCTCCTCTTCTGCTCTTTATTTACACAACTTCAACTTTATTTTTGCCCTAATTTTTGAAAAATAAATGTTCCTCAAAGACTTTGTTTCAGGAAATAGCCAACTAGTTATTTAAATTGTAGTCTTAAGCATCAAGACAAGCAGTAGCTATCTAAAATAGTTTTGTAATTGTCGATTTACATTTCCATTGTTGTGTATTAAATCATCTCAAACTGACTGACTTGAAACAGCCATGATTTAGATTCTTCATGGTTCGATTCATTGGCTGTGGCAGCTACATTCTGGTGGAAAGTTCAGAATAAGCTCATTCACGTGTCTGGGAGTGTGAGTGCTGGCTCTTGGCTAGAGCACTTCCATTCTTTTCCACATGTCCTGTCTCAAGGTAGGTTATACTGGGTTTCTTGTGTAATAGTCTCAGTACAGCATGTTTCAAGCTTCTTTGGGCCTATACTCTGGAAAAAGCACATTTGTACTTCATTGTGTTGAGCAAAACAAGTCACAGGTAAGTCCTCTTCAGAGCGGAAGGACAGACTCCACCTCGCAGTACAAGGAGCAGCAGAGCCACGCTAGGATGCAGGATGTGCACAGGCTCTGCATTGTGTTGACCATCTTTGCAGACTCTTTAATTTCTTTCTTTTAAAGCTGGAAGCCCATTAGCCATCAGGCTATGCAGTCTCTCTCTCTATGGAGAGATAGAACTACAAAATGTGATAATAGGAAGTTGTGAGGAGAATCTGCACACCTTGGAAATGCAGGTAGGTCATGTGACTCATCTGATGGGTCACTGGAAAAAGATTATGATCTTTCAACAAAATCTTCAGAAACCAGATAAATTCTTCAGACATCTGATGGTCAAATCAATGTTTTTTAAAGCATCAAATTAGAAATAACAATACTAGTTAGTAAAACTATTGTTATTTGTTTTACATTAATATCTGTTTGTGAAAAAAGGACAAATAGATATATCGATCCTGCAAATTTCAGGAAATATATAATCTATAATAGATAATCTATAGCAAATTTTAAATGATTTTATCTTTGTAGACTAGTGAAGCTTTGACTGAAATAGATCCCTGATGTTTTAAAAAAGGTAATTAATGTTCCACTGAATCAGAATAAATAGGAAAATAATTGTGACCAAAAACCTTTTGAGACAGGAAACTCCTAACCTTATGCTAGTCTCAGGGCTGTATTCATAAGTGTGAAATACATTTAACTAGATATATTCTGTGAAGATGACACTATTTGAATAAGGGATGAAGGCAAATGTGCATGCGTATAAGATCAAAGGTCAAGCAAAAGAAGAAAGAGGAGATGTACCTCTATATAGGTTGTGTTTCAATCGTGTTACACACGTCTTACCTAATTATTTTATTTATTAAAAGGGTTTTTTTTTTGAGACAGAGTCTTACTAAATTTGAGTTAAATTTAAATTCATAACGTGGCCAAGGCTGGACTCAAATTCATGGCAATCCTCTGCCTAGGCCTCCTGAATCCTGGAATTTCAGGCATGAACCACCATGCCCAGCCTTATTTCTCATCTAACTCTCTTTAAACTTCTTGTGAGTTAGGTATTATTCCTACCTTACAGGTAATTATAGGCAAGAACACTTGCTAACTGATGAGGTTTTACTACAGTTCTCTTATAGTTGCTTATGATTTTTTGATTGGGTCACATTCTAATGAACTAAAGCAAAAATATTTTAAATTGAAATTGCATTTAGCCCAACATCATACTTTAACAGCACAGCGTACTATAGTTAGTAAAACTTTAGATTTTCCACTGTGTGGCTGACTCAAAGCTATGGTTGACTGTTGTGGTGCAGCACCACAAGACAGTAGGACCCTGCATAATGCTAGCCTGAGAAAAGCTCTAAATGCAAAACTTAAAGTAAATCCTTCAGGATATATTTTGCTTTCATACCACTTATAATGTCAAAACTCTTAAACTGAATCATGTGAGTTGTAGACTGTTCAAACTGAGCTGAATATTGTTTAAAAATTATAATCATCACAACATTGTAGATATGTATTGATGTACTTATTTTATAGATGAGGAAAACATGACTCTGAGAGGTGAAATGTTCTGTCCAGTAAGAACAGCTCCTAAGATGATGGTCTTCATTTTAGTATGTACACTGACAATAGAAGGGTGAAGGTAGGGCGGGGAAAGGAATAGAGAGGTGCAGGTGCAGACAGGCTTTTTTTTTTTTGCAGAACTGGGGATTGAACTCAGGCCTCTGTGCTTGCCAGGCAAGTGCTTATTCTACTGAGCCATGTCCCTGGCCCTAGAGAGGTGCAAGTGGTTATTAGTCATGTCATAGATTCAGAGAGTGAAGGTTCTGCACTCTGCTGTGCCGAAGTTTACTCCACATTGTACAATTCCCAAGCTTCTGTGGGTGAGCTCCTTAACATTTTCCCTTTAAGAAATACATTAAACTCTCAGTGTTGTTTTCTCTTCTGTATGATACACCTATGAGTCATCTCCAAAGTGGCTAGCATATAGCAGAGACCAGCTAGTGAATGAGACACTTGTTTCTGTCTACTAATTGAGTGTTGTTTCTGACTCTTCTCAGTGTGGCATTGATTTAAAATTTGAAATGATGCTGCCATTTAGTGAAAAACATAATTCCCACACTAATATCCACAGGCACTCAGTTTGGACTGTCATGTTTTAGACTCACAACACAATACCCCAGCACCAACTAGTATCTGGAGAGGATGCCTCCAAACTTTCTGTAATGAAAAACTAAGTTTAAAAAAGTTCCAACTCATTGCAGACTAGTAATTGTGGAAAATATAATTAAAGAAAAGACACTTTGTGATCGAAGTCCCTTCTTGGCAAATTCAAGGACCCAGGTGTGACTTACATACCACATGCTATACTGTGCTGGGCCCAGAATCCCAGGCATACCTTTTTGGCCACCAAAACCAGGCATGGTGGTACATGCCTGTAATCCTAGCACTGGAGAGGCTGAGACAGGAAGATCACTTCAAATCTGAGCTGCATATTGAGACCCTATAGCAAATAAATAAATTTTTAACATTAAAAATACTTCAAATGCAAACCCAATTTTATAATTATTAATGATTTTATTATCAGCAGCATAAAATTGCTATATAAATTTCTGATCATTTTCTGTGCTTATCTTCCTATGGACTTTATAACAGTTAAATGAAGGATTTTTTTTTTTTTCTGGCTTGGGACACCTTAAGGGCAGGAAAAAGCATGAGGATCTGGAGATTGAACCACAATATCCTGAGCCTGAGTGCCTTTGCTTAAGCAGGCACTTAAGCAACTGAGCTAATGGGCAGGCCCCTGCAACATTAAATGAACAAGGTTCCTAGTATACTTTGTGTAGCTTTGACCTTGCTAAGGCAGCCCAATTTCAGTCAGTTAATCCTAGGAGATAGTGAAGGCTGAGAAAATGACTGGCCTGCATGTACTATGTCCTTTACACAAGGGGAAAAAATGAAAAAATTTGGTGGATGTGGAGTTCAGGACTTTGAGGTTCAGATAAATATAAGCTTGCATAGCTCTATTTGCTGGCAAATTACTTAGACATCACTTTATATTAGTTTTTCTTTACTTTTTAAACAGATAGATGATATTACAGAAAACTCTAAGAACATTTCTATGGAAGCCCAGATTTTGACATCTGATGCCAATAGGTTAACTCCTGAGAATATCACTTCGGCTACTAAGGTGGTTGGACAGATCTTCAATGAATCCAGAAATGCTGACACTGAGGTAAAACTCAAGATTTTAAAACACTCAAGAGAAAGAAGAAAGTAGCTAAATTCTAGTCTCTTAGAATGACATGCTTTTTTAATTGCTTAGGTTGCTTAAGATTCTTTTTGCAGAAGATTCTTTTTGAGAGATGCTCAAGCTTAGGAAGGAAGGAAGGAACAAAGGAAGGAAGGAAAGAAGGAAGGAAGGAAGGAAGGAAGGAAGGAAGGAAGGAAGGAAGGAAGGAAGTTCTCTTTGTCCAAGTATCCTCCCTTTTGGGAACTCACAGTGATCATTGTTAGGTTAAATCTTTCAAAAGGGTCCTGAAATGAAGAAGTTTCTTATTTCATCAATGTGTTTGCTGCTTGCATGTGGTCTCCATGTCCCTATTCAGTTTCAAGTAAATAGCATTTCAAAGAGCTCACTGTAGAACATGCTTCTTAAACTGTAATTCTGTTGTGTTTAACATATTTGCATTTAGGTCTTGACTTTCCGAAAACACTAAGCCTAGTTTAACATTGTATCACAAGCCAAGCAGGGCTGCACCTACCAACATATACCAGGCTTATGTCTACCCACTGAATAGCTGCATATTTCTTTCTTGCATTCCCTTTAAATATCTTATTACAAAAAAATTCTAAATTATCACAGGTCTTTTGAAAATTAGTTGGAACTGAAGTCATGAGTTAACAAAAACAGAATTTAAAGAGAAGAATATGGCTACTCAGTATAGAACATACAGCAAACACAGGCAGTAAATAATAATCAGATGTCAAGAGATTATTTCTATGACTTAACCCAAAATTTGTGAAGGGAGCTACAAATAATTTTGCTAACTCAAATAGTTCTGTAACAAATGAGTTATACTGAGTTTTATGGGCTCTGTCACTTAACAGAGTCCTCGCTTCTTATTATTTGGCTTCTGCTTTTGCATCTAAGCATTTATACTTGTGTTCTTAGGGATGAGATGGAATTGTGTGAAATACCTTGTAACAAGGTGAAATTTGAGTCCTAGGCTTCCTAATTTGTTATCTTAATTATTATTTTCAATTTTCCTTGTCTTGATTCTCTTTGCCTCCTTTGATATGTCAAAATGTAAGACTTCAATTTTGAAAAAGCTTCACCTCTGGATTACCAAAGCAGTGAAGTCTCTTGCTACCATGGTAACATGGTAATTCAAGTTGGTGGATAGTGATGACGGTGAAGATGATGTACGGTACGGGTTTTCTGGGATTATCAGTGACTTCTCCTTGGCAGGCAAAAAAAGCTGCTCTGACAACAGTGAGTCAACTTCTCTATGCCAGTGAAAATGTTTTTCAAGAAGCTGCTGCTACTGATGATGAGGACACTTTTGCAACGTAAGCACCATTTCCATTTGGAAAGAAAATCCTTTTTGCTTTTTGAGGCTAAAGCATTAATGGTAGTATCTATTTCCCTCGTGAATGCAGTCACTTGGTTATACTCCGGAATGCTTACAGAGCCAGTAGCTCTCCACTTGATCTTTTTGTTATCAGGAGTCCTATCTGTTTCCTTCTGGCTCCAGGGCTGGCCTTGGCTGAGAAACAAAGAATAACTGAGATGATGGAATTCATCAGTTTTCTTGCCTAGCCTGAGTTTGGCATGACCAACAGGCAACCGTGCACAGCAGGGCTCCTTCAGTTCTGTTCTCAGCACATGGAACTGCGGAGAGCAGTCACCTTTGGAGAATACACTGCAGCCCCCAACCATACCTCAGCTCTCTCCTCACACGGCTCTGATGCATTTAAATTAAGTTTTCTTTTGATTTCCCAAGAATACATTCAAAAAGAAAATTAGTCCAATTCTGCTTTCTCTCTGTTTGACTCCTATGTTTCATATTTCTTGGTTGTATATTTGTACTAAAACTCACATAGATTATCCATGGGGAGGTGGGTTCATTTGAATTTACTTTTTTTCTTTTTTTTGGAACTGGTGATTGAACTCAGGCCCTTGTGCTTGCCAGGGAAGCACTTATTCCACTGAGCCATCTCTCCAGGCCCTTCGATTTACTGTTTTAAAATCTTTTATACTTTATATACTAATTGTAGCAAAATAAAAAATACATTGGTGAGCAAATTCATTGTTGTTAAACTGCCAACAGAGACCCCTTTTCACTGCCCTCTCTCCAAGCAAAGGAAATGAGTTCTGCTCAGAAAAGTCCCTGCTTTCCAAATTCCTCTCCCCAAGATGGGCTGGGTGGATGGTCTCTTGACAGGTGCCAGGCCTCTGTCAGCCATCTTAATTTAACTTCTCCCTTATTTCAACCAGTTTCCTCTTTCTGTCCCTTAGCCACTGAATTCTTCTTGTAGTCTGCTTATCTATTAAGATAAGTAAGAATAATAAAGAGTAAAATGGAAGAGAGTGACAGAGTAGAAAGACCAGCCCAATGTCACCCCCATCGAGATTCATAGTATGGTTATCTATCATCTATTCTCTTTTTTAAGTAAGAGAGGAGACACATTAAAATGAGGCAGAGCTCTGGAGCTGTGGTTAAGATTTCTGTTACTTGGGGCATCATAAAACAATCAGTGAGATTAGGACTCCTCTTCACACTTTGTGCACAGGTTACAAAGGTTGATTTATAACCTTAGAATTTTTCTGTCATTTTGAAAGGTCCTGTTGGCCCTCATTTGCCTAATTTGAGGAATGCAAAACTGTCTCCTAGACACCAACCACTTGGAATGACTACATTTTCCTTTACATTTTTGTTGTTGTTCTAGCTGGTCTTCTCTAGTTACCCGCTCACATTGTGTTAACCAAGTGGAAAATCTATTAAAAAGAGGCACATGGAATCTCATGGGAATACAACGTAGGTCCTAGCACAGCAGGACCCCATAACAGAGCAGGGAGAGGGTTGGGCTACGAGGCAACCCTCTTTGCCTTCTCAGTAGAGATGTTTATGGGTCTTCCTGTCTTCAATAGGAATCATTATTCTCTTATTTTCATTTATATTGGTCTTTACAATGATTTAGTGTTCTGTCTGATTCCTTCTAACTTGTCTCTTTCCTGATATATCTGGTGCACTGACTGGAAAATTCCCAAACAAAATAATATGATGGCTTCTTTTCCTCATTTATAAAATTGGGGGTTGGGTACCTTTTGATTTCTTTGATTTTTTTTTTTCTTAGCACTGGAGATTTGATCCAATGTTTAGCTTCCAGATTATATCAGCTATTCAGGCCACATTTAACCTAACCAATTATGACAAGACCTTAGTAGTAGCTGTAAAAAGAGCAGACTTTTAAAAGTGTTTGTAAACATGAGAAACATAATCTTAATTTTAGCACATATTTCCCCTTTGTCTACAAATGTCTGAGAGACTTCTTATAGGATCCTTCGTGGTAACTTAACAAATATTGATCCCCAAATAATGTTTTAGCAGATTGGAGTTTTCTTAGGTATTCCATTTGAAAGAGGCTCTGAAGTATTATTTTTTAATGGAGACTATACATAAAATGGTATTTAAAAGACTATTTACACACCTAAGGAAGGGAGAAGCTTCTCCTGCCACAAGGTCAGCAGTGGTGCTGCAGTGGGCCCTTCTGCCCTGACAGCTCTACCTTTGAGTCTGCCCACCATGGAATAAAACGCCTGAAACTTGTGAGACAAAAAAAAAAAAAAAAATCCTCTTCCATTACATTATCTGTGTCAGGTGTTTTGTACCCACACCAAAAAGTGGATTAATCTAAAAGCAATTTTTAATTATTTTAAACTTTCTTAAAGAAGAAAAGAATTTAGTGGTAGAAAGGTTTGGAATACAGAATATTTACATTTCCATAAAACTCTTAGTTTTATCACCACTAAAAAGATTATCTTAGATATAGAAGTTTTGTTTAGAGAACTTTAGAAATAGTGCAAATGTTTCTATAGAAAATAAAAAACAAGAGAAAGTCTTATGAATTCTCTTTTGAGTACAGGAAATTGGCAGTTCCCCACCATCATATCTAGTCCAGCTTTATGCCAGGAGAGGAACAAACATTGTGAAATCTGCAGAGTTGAATTCACAGCTGAGGGAGTGAGCTCAGATCTGTGCTTTATGTTGGCTTATCTGAATTGTCACTCAGAACCAGCAACTTAGAAGAACTATTTCGAACCCCAAGAAGTTCATATGAGAGGAGGAAGTTGAATAAGTGAAAACCAATAGTGATCATCACAGAAACACCTAGAAGTACAGATCCAGTCAATACTTGGAGGGATAAGTTTTGTCCTAAATGAAAAATGCCATAACAAAAGACAACTTCTATTGAAAAATCTGTCTACCAAATTCTACCTTGGAGAATCTGGCATCCATGTCCACGGTATCTTCAATGATACAGTCCATCAGGACTTTTTAAGAAAGTGTGCGTGCACGTGTGTGTGCATGTGTGTGTGTGCATGTGTGTGTGACACACAATATCATCTGCTGAGGTTTTCCATACAATATGGGAGACAGCACAAATCTTTGATTTTATGACAAGTTCTCTAAAATATTAAATTATGTTTCATTGTATGCAGGCTTATTGAACAAATGGAGACTTATTCCTTGAGTTTGGGCAATGACTCAGTTGTGGAACCTAATATAGCAGTACAATCTGTTCAACTGACAGACACATCATCTACAAGCATCCGCTTCTCTGTAATGAAAGGTGAGCTGTTCTCTCATTCCCTCGTCACAAAGACCACTCAGCTGTCAACCACCAATAATGCTCTATTCATAAAAATACAGATTTTGAAATTCTACTTTCTTTTCCTTCACAGGAGCAAGTGATTCTCTAGTTTCTTGTCCAACATCTGTAGAAACAAATGTGGACAGCCTTAATCCAGATGGAAAAACTGAACTCCAAATCTTAGTCAATACCAACACAAGTAGGACTCAAACTTTGTCATGTTTTGAAAAATACACCCACATCATGAAATGAGTATCTTAAAATTCACCAAAAGTTAAACTATGTCTATTTATTATTAATTTATATTTTCTATTTTCTCTATATGTCACGTTCTCTAGCCTCTCTTCCTTTTTTCATTTTCTTTCTTTTTTTTTTTTTTTTCTGATGGTACTGGGGATTGAACTCAGGCCCTTGAACTTGCCAGGAAAGTGCTTATTCTACTGAGCTATCTCCCTGGCCACTCTTCCTTCCTTCCTTCCTTCCTTCCTTCCTTCCTTCCTTCCTTCCTTCCTTCCTTCCTTCCTTCTTTCTTTCTTTCTTTCTTTCTTTCTTTCTTTCTTTCTTTCTTTCCTTTCTTCTTTCCAATAAATACTGTGAAAGGGAAAGGATTTATCCAATGGGAAGGAAAACTTGGGATGAGGAAAAGGATGAATGAAAAAGGGAAAGAGATATGTTTATGTATATAAGCAGATTGACGTACAAATTGCATATATTTGCAAAAAAGTTTTGATAATTGTACTGCTGATTATTGCTGTTTTTGAAAGGAGCAGTTAATGCTTATTTTATTTTCTTTTTATTCTTAATCTTTTTTATTTTCTTATAACTGTTCTTTCTTTCTTCCACACCTAAGAGTTTAATGTGAGTATGTTTCGGCTCTGACATGGTACTCTCAGTTCTACTATCCTAGGTCATAAATTGAATTCTCTTTCTTCCTTCCTCCTTCTTTTCCTTAAAAAAAAACTTTGTGGCATGGAAGAATTGAAATGTTTAGGCTGTACATACAAATTTGTATTCCTAGAAAAATTTGCTACAAGAGTTTAATTTACTTTTATATATATTGAAAATGTTCATTCACAAGCTTTGCCCATATTCACTAATGAAATAATACTCACAGGCTCAAATTCATTCTGCTTAACTACCCTTCAAACAGTTTCTGTAATTGGTAGAGTTCTCATTTAATAGTATCAACTTTAGGTCATTTTCTCCACATTTCACCTTTTCTGGACTCTCTTTTTTAGGATAAATATGCAATACTTTTGTGTAATTCTATGAGAAGAAATATTTGCACCAATAGTGTTTGGACAGGATATCCTATCTGCTTCTTGTACTATGGATAACCACTAGGAAGATAACAATGTAAAAAGTATTGACTATTGAAAGTGTACTATAATTCAGCTTTAAAACAAAAGATAGGTATACAGTTACATCCTCTTTTTTTTTTTTTTTGTCTTTTTTTGAGACAGGGTCTCACTATGCAGTTCAGGCTGGCCTTAAGCTCACTTTGTAGGTCAGGCTGGTCTCGAACTCACAACAATCCTCCTGCCTCTGCCTCCCCAGTGCTGGGATTACAGGCATGCACCACCCTGCCCGGCTGCTACATCCTCTTAATTCATTGATTAGAGGCATCTGCTCTAAAAGTGTTTGTAGATAGAGTATCATGTGTGCACCTTGTACAGCAAAAAGTCACTATAAAAACAATGTGCAATGCATTAATTGTGGAATCTGTTCTACTAATTTGATTTGAAACTGTCTCACTGCTATTTGTTCTTCAATAAAATAAAATAAAATAAAATAAAATAAAATAAATAAAATGCTCCATACATATAGAAAAGTATAGAAAATAAAAGTCAGCAGCACCTATGTACTTATCTGTGAGGCAAAGAATGTCAAAATTTTGTGATAAAGTCAGTCCTCAGTATACATGAGTTCTTGGCTCCAGGACCCCACTGCAACACCAACATCCAGTGGTAATTAATTCCCTTATATAAAATGGCATAGTATTTTAATAACACACCCTTTTGTATATTATGTCATCTTTAAAGTATTTATAATATCCAGTGTAATATAAAAGATAGATAAGTGGCTGTTACACTGCATTCTTTGGAAGTTAATTGTAAGAAAAAAAATCTTTACATGTTCAGTATAGAGACAATTTTTAAAAATGTTTTCAATCCATGGTTGGTAAAATCTAAGGATATGAAACCCATGAAAGAGAGGGCCTATTGCATTTGATTTAGAAGACAAAGAAAAAAGGAGAGAGAAATAGAAAAAATGTATTACTGCTTTTATCTTTCTCTATCCTTCTTTCCCAGAAATTATATTTTTCTTAAAAGTGAAATTTATCATTTTTTATGTTTTTTTCAAACATGCTACATACATATTTATGCATCCATAAGCAATATATGCTATTATTGGAGATGTTTTACATATTTATCTAAATGATGTCTTATACAGAAGTTGCTTTTTAAATCCTAATACCTTATTTTAGACTCTCATCCATATGTGTAGTTCGGTTGATTTCTTTTTTTTGTGATAGCATGGAAGAGATACTGTGCTGTTATTTTCTTTTGCAGTTTCAAAATTGAATACTAATTGATTGCCTGGGAGATGGCTCAGTAGAATAAATGCTTCCCTGGAAAGCACAAGGGCCTGAGTCCAATCCCGTTCCACAAAAATAAATAAATAAATAAATAAATAAAAAGATAATAATAATTGAGTACTAAGTTACTATCAGATTTTCACTTCTATTTTCAGCAACTCTCTATATATATGTGTTAAACATTCAGTTTTCCTATTTTGTGAGTTTTCTCTTCAAATATTCTGATCATTTTTCCATTGGATTTGTCTCTACATTTTTGGTCATTAAGAATTCCTTAAGAGTAGTATATATTAAATGTTCCTTTATGTAAGTTATAGATATCTTATCTCCATCCTGTAGCTATCAGTTCCTCAGTTTATTGAGTCTTTGTCTATACCAAATATTCATTTATAGTGTATCAAATATATAATTTTACTTCCACAATTTTTCCTATGCTAAAGATAGCATTATAATGTCCTGTTTTCTCTTGAAAGTTTTTAGTGTTTGTATTATTTACATTATCACTGTACCTGTAATTTGTTTTTGTGTTTGGTAAAAGGCAGGAGTGTAATTTTTATCCCATATAAACTAGCAATATAATTGAGTGGGTGATAAATATTAAGAGACAGAGGCTTGGATTAAACTGAAACGAACATTTAAAAAATTCACAGATAAAGTTTTATGTATTATTGTATACAACAACATCTTTGGATTACATATATTATGTAAAATGATTAAATCTAAATAAGCAAACATTTAGATTAAATCATTTTACATAATAAGCCTTACCTAGTTACCATATTTGTGGTGAGAACTCTACTTTCCATCCTCTTAGCATTTTTTTTTCTGTATTTTAGGGAAGGGTCTACAGGGTGTTCAGTGTCTCACTACTAGATAGACTTGTAGTGATTCACCTGTTCACGGCTTCCCAAGAGCGGGGATTACAGGAGCGTGCCGCCAGACCCACTCTTAATCACAGTCTCCGTGCAGCCCATAGGCAGGGCCGATACAGCAGGCGCGGATCAAACCCCCGCCCCTGCACCTCTTACATGTGCTTTACTCTGCTGAGATATTTGGCCAGCCCATATATTCTTTAATAAATTTATTAGAAAATAAATTAGATAAAAGATCTAACTATGCAGTTGAAGAAGCGTAACAATGAAATAAATGCAAGGAAAGCCAAGAGGAAGGAATTAATGAATGTAAGGATATACATGAATAAGAATAGAGATTAATAAATGCCACACTTAGCAAAGAAAACAAAAACTGAATTTCATGAAAAGACTGAAGAAACAGGAAAGTTTCTGGCAAAGTTGACCAAGAAATAAAAATCATGATGAAGAATATCTAAAACTATGAAGCTGTTTTAAAATTATGAGATAATAGTAATTGTAATTTTTCTAATCAACCTATGTGTTAATGCAAATGCTAATCTTCTAATAAATGACTCACATGCTGTAGACTGAGGATGGGATTCATCAGTTGTTCTCATTTTTTAAAACTCTATATATGTAAGGACCGGGAAGATGGCTCAGTAGAATAAGTGCTTGCCTGGCAAACGCAAGGGACTGAGTTCAGTCCCTGGTTCTGCAAAAACAAAACAAAAACCTCTCTATATGTGTACAGAATTGAATTTTACTTTAAGCATGTTGTTCTTTTAATAAAACTAAAGAGAATAGAATGAAGTCTTATTATATTTTGAGGTTTAACTTTTTTAATTCAATATCCAGGAGTAACAAATTAGTGAGATCAGTGTGCCAGGAAATGGCCAGAAGCCCATGCTTTTTTTCCAAGTGAAGCAGCACACGGGGGAACTGGCCTGAACTCTCTGACCTGGATCTTTCTTGAATCACAAGACTGAGTAGACCGTTCTAACAATCCATGGTTTTCTCATGCCACATGAAAAAAGCAGCAGAGCTCGAGCAATTATTTAATTAAAATGCCCACTTATAGTTTTTTCTTCTGCCATTTTTCATGTGGCTCCTTTTTTAAAAAAAAAGTAGAGGTAGGAGCCAGTCATCAGCTGGTTCTATCTGACTAATGCCATGGCCAGGCCCAGCACGGCTACCCACCACCTAAACTGGTCAGAACTTCCTAGCACCTTTGATCAGCAACTGGCCAAGAGATTCTTCGTAATAGTTGTCCGGCCTTGGGATAAGCTCCTGTTTGTCATGACATAGCAGTGATAGTAAAATTTCATCCAAAAAACCACTTGAACTCCTTCCCTGTGACTTAACATCACTGGTGCCTTCTGAGTCCCTCTCAACAAAAGGCAGACCTTATGGGGCCCCTCAGTATGACCTGGACACTATCACTGCTATGTCATAATAGACAGGCGTTTATCCCATCTTGATTGTCACCTGTTGCTGCTTCCTGGTCCCTGTAATACAAGTTGGGGAAGCAACAAAGCTTGGGAATTTGCTTCATGTTTATTCTGTCCTGCTGCATAGAGAGTAGATGTTTACTTTACACATGAGAGACTCCAAATACCTCCCTGAGGGGTATCAGGCAGAAAATATTGTTTCAACATAGAAGATACAGAAACTGCACCTCAGAACAAAATTAATTTGGTTAAAATAGTTAAGCATAGGTTATATATGTTGATCAATTTGAAATACAGAAAGAATAAATGACAGTTAGTTTCTCCTGTTATAATCCCATAATATGGATCACTTTTACATCAGATATGTGAAGGCTTTCCCTATACAGGAAATAATAAGTTTTGTAATAGACATCATTTGACTGTCCCCTCATTTAATTCAGTTCTGACACTACCTGGAGATAGTTCCCAAGATGGTGGGGACTATCATTCTTGTGATGCCCGTTGCAGACCCTAGATTACTTTACCCGTGCTTCTGATCAACAAGTTGTAACTCAAAGTTTCCATAATCGCCATCTTGGGTTCCATTAATTTGTGTGAACAGCTTATAGAACTCAGAGAATAATGTTTTCTTGTTTATTAAAGAAGACGCAGATGAAGAGACACAGAGTAAGGTATGGGTGGAGGGGTAAGAGGTTCTCGTACCTTTTTTGGGCTCATTGTCCTCTGATATGCTCCACACATTCAGCTACTGCTATCTCAGGATCTTGACCTTTTGGGATTTTTTTTTTTTTAAGAAACTTCATAGCATTGGCCTGCTTGAAGTATGTGTGACTTGGTAGAAATGTGTTTGACAGACAGTAAAATCTAATACTAACAGACTAAAGTGGCAAAAGCAGCAAGGACTGAATGTTCACATTCTTCTTGGACCTTTTGTACAGCATTCTTTGGGGTCCAATGATCCATCATGTCAAGCAAATCAGAGACTGTCTTGCTAGCCATGTCCAAGGTAGAAAGTTAGTGGAAGATTAACATTTCTGTTAGCTGGGAAGAGATATTCTAGTCTTACAGCCTGTTTGTGTGTAGGGAGAAATGAGTTATGGAGGACAGTTAAACTAGGCATAATATCAGGAAACATACGGCAATTACATAAAGGTTTAAATGAGATGGAACTTGGTTTCTTGTTTATCTTAAGGGTTGTTTATTAATTTTACTGTCTTCCTTCTCCATAGATAGCACTGCATGTGGCTTTGTTGTATATCAAAACAATAAGCTTTTTCAATCAAAAACTTTCACAAGTAGATCACCTTTTAGTCAAAAAATTATCTCAAGCAAAGTGGATGGAAGTGAGCAAGATCTGAGCACTTCTGTTAAAATGGTCTTTAGCCCAGAGGTAAGTTTTCTATCAACAGAAATAAAAAGTTCAGGTCATTTTTCATTACAGAAGCGGTACTCATTTGGGTAAAAGAAATAAAAAGAAAATCTCTTTGAAAAATTCTTTAAAGTACCCATTTAAATCTTTTTACTACCTATGTCATTTGTTGAACTAAGTACAGGTTGCTTTATTTGAATTTTGTAAACTTTCCCTCTCAATCTGTAATAATGATATTATTGCTCAGCATATATTTAATATAATTTATCCCTCGTTGACTATTTGATCCTATTAGATTTCTTTCTAAACAGTTTAGCATTAAATAACAGTAATTGTAATTATCTTTTCAATTCACAGTACAATCAAAAAGAGTTTCAATTCAATTCCTATGCCTGTGTCTACTGGAATTTTTTAAGAAAAGATTGGGACACATATGGCTGTCGCAAAGACAGGACCACTGAGGGACTCCTGGGCTGTCACTGCAACCATACTACAAATTTCGCTGTATTAATGGTAAGAATACGCATAGTAGTTTCTTTGCAGGTAGGAATTTTCCTTGTATGCAAATTTAGTGTATGCTAACTACATATAACTATAGAATTTATTGTATATGGATTTTAAACTCAAACAGGAAAATTAGAAGATGGAGTAATATAAAGTACTTGGTTGAGGAAAGTAGCATAGAGGTTTTTCATTTTTCTTTTCCTTTAATTTGTTCCAATATGGCCCAAGGATCATTGAATTCAGTACAGCAGTGGAAAGAGTGAAAGAGGAGCTGGCAGATTCTCAGCTCCACTAACTTGTACGTTCTTAAGCATGAAATTGTTGTCAGAGAAAGCATAATTATGTGTTGGATATGGTTTCCAAACACAGCCAAATGTGGACAGTTTAAATTAGTCACCCAAAGCTTTTTCCAGTGGAGTTGGAAAAAGGTTTTATTATAAGTGTCATGCCAGTGGGACATAATACTCACCTATAACTGAAAGGAGAAAAAGTTTATTGGCTCTCAGTCTGTAGAGGTTTCAGTCCACGTCAGTTGGCTCCCAGGCAAGGCAGGGTGGCAGAGCCGCCCAGCTAAGAAAAGCCGCTCAAGACTGGTTGCTGGGAAGCAGAGAGAATTAACCCTAAATCAGCCTCCATAATCCAATCCAAAGGTCCTACCAATGATTTCATGAAGCATTAGGAGTAATCCAGTTACTCCTAATAGGCCACATCAAGAACTTAATAAGTTTTGCTAAAAGATAAAAGGAACAGGTCTTAAAATCACTATAGCTCTTTCTTATAGCTCTTGTATAAGAAGTCCTTAAAATTAATCCTTTTAACTCCAAAAGTACTCTCTATGAGTAACTGATAACATTGGAGTTAGAGAATGGTTACATAATGGATTTCAGATGTATGAACATCTTTGTTTTGTTTTTTTTTGCTTTTATAGTAATAAAACTTTTTTTTTTATTTTTATTTATTTTTTATTTTATTGAACTACAAATGTCAATCAGACAGTTTCAAGACACCTTAACAAGACAGATTCAATAAATTAATACATTGCAAACTGTTTTCATAATGTTTTGGTATTGTACAAGGTACATATATATTATATTTACAGATATTATTTTAGCAGATGTCTCTTATCAGTAAATTAAGAGTGTAGCTGCTTACTTATCTTATTTTTTATACCTGAATTATATCAAAAATTCAATAATTATTTTCCTAGTGGATGACTGTAGTACTGAAGCCGACATAAGTGTATGAGTATCTTTGAAAATTCCTGCACTGACCCATTAAGCTGTGGGACTTCTGCATGTTCTGTTTCCAGGAACTAACAAAAATATTAGCATATATAGATGATAAAATATTTCAATATGCAATGAAATGGAAATGTAGATATGCTATCTTCTCCTCATTAAGGACTATTGATCTCTAAGAACAAACATATTTTCATTCCCAGTGGCTGTCATATAGCCATATTTAGGATGGAGCTCAGCAAAACATACTAATACAGAACAGATTATCAAAGAATAGAACCTTGTATTGAAGTTTTTGAGATAACTATAGTTTTTTATTTTAGTTATCACACCTTATAGTAAAATTTTAACTTTTTGGTTCTAGAAATTGCAATGCTACATCCTTAGCCTTTTAAAAATGTTTTGATTTTGAGACTGGATCTTATTAAATCGCTAAGTTGTCCGGGCTGGCCCTGAAGGTGCGATTCTCCTACTAAGTGATATAGAATATTCTATCTTAATTTTCTTTTACCTTTTTTCAGATCACACTTCAGCTGTTTCTTCTCATTTAGTAACTGAGTCTGCCACAGTGTCTATCTACCTGTATTTGTAATTAGTTTAAGATTTGTTATTTATTTAAATGATTAGTTAAAATTATAGTCTAATGTAAGATTACAGTGGATAGACTCTGAGTAGAAAATGTCTAAGAATTAAAGATCTATTATAGTCTATAATTCTTTCTGCAACTACTTAGTAAAATGCACACCAACAACATAAACATCTATATTTTTAAAACAAGTTATTTTTATTTTATCCCTATAAAAGTAATACAAATTTATTGCATAAAGTATAAATGGTTGCTTAATAAATGGAATTATAATAATACAGTAAAATGTATATAGTAAGTTAAAATAGTAATTCAAGCATAATTCAGTGGTATTAACGTCTATTTTTTAAATTTTATTTTATTTATCTTTTATTGTTATTAATTGTAATGAGAAAGAAATGACAATGAGATAGTTTTAAAACAGTTTAGCAGGACAGTTATAATAATTAATACATTGCATATTGTGGTCTTCATAGCAGTTATTCAGAGTACAAGATGCAGACATGACATCTTACCTAAACACTATTAGTACAAATCTTTCTTCTCACTGAACTAAGAGAAAGTAGATATATATCTATCCTCTTTTGTATATATATATTTTTTTCACCACAAAATGATCCTTCATTTATATTCCCCCTTGTTTTGTTTTGTCAGAGATGAGATGAGTGTTCCATTGCTATTCTAATATTGTAGGTGCTTGAATAAGCTGCTCTTCTGGATGGTTAATAACTTAAGTTTGAAAACCAAAAATTAGAGGAAAAGAAGGGCCACAAGGATAGCCAATATTTTGGCCCTATCCCCTCAAGGTCAATAAGGACTCAGGACATAAGACAACCTGTACTGTAACATCCTGTAAGTCAGTGGTGTTCCAAACTTTCTGTTCGAGGAAATTATGAGGCCACAGAGGAAAATTATCGACAATGCAGAGTGTGCCTAAGGAGAGTCACTTGGAGAAAAAACATTCTCTCAGGCTTTCACAGAGAGCAAATTGGTTAAGCAAAGACTGTGACTCATCCAGATGGCTGACACTGACAAAAGATCTACAAACTATTGTACATGGTTTCAGGGTAAATCCTGAGGGGATTTGGCTGACCTTGTCAGATACAAAAATTACATTTTTAGTTATATGGGTCTTGCTTTATCTTGGTCTTAACTGTCCAGCAAAATAGTATAATCACAAGGTATAAAAAGTCAAGCCATATTAATATATTGAGCTGTAAAAGGCTCAAGTCAACAACTTCTTACATTGCTAGTTCTGCTGATAACTCACTACTATCTTGGGTTATTTTGATGAATTCAAGAGCCTCTGTATTTCTTTTATAAGGCGTTATACAATATTTGTGCTGAAGAGCTGTGGATATAAGGTAGGGTTTTAAGAGGTAGCTCACAGTAGACAGTAGAGAGGACCATAGGCCTTTTATTATGCTTCTGTATTTCTCTCATATGTTATAAATAAGTGTACATTGTGGTTTTAATTTAAAGTATTTTAGAAGATAAGAAAACATATACAAGCAAAAAATTATGTATTGTGTGAGCACCATTACTGCCTTTCCAGATTTCTGTAAGCATGTACTCAATGGCAGGTACTTTTCTATAAATATTTACTAACGTATTAGGACAGATACTAATGTATTAAACAAGAATGGAAAATTCCTTTAAAAGTAACAGAATCATATGAAAATCTTTTTATGTTCATAAAAGTTTTTGTGCAACTTTAATACATCTGTTCAGATATGCTTGGATTACAATGACACATAGTATAATGAATAAGTAGCTGTAAGCCAAATAACTTTGATTTTAGACATGAAGGAAAAACTTTTTCTAACTGAATTGGTTTGATAATGGTTCTCAAGTCTTCTTCATGTAAATGTACTTTAGAGGTAATGAGCTTATCTTATTTATAAATGTATCAAAAGTTGTACGTATCTAGCAGACATGCCTGGAAGACATAGCTGGAAACTGTAATTATTTGATCCAGTACAATTCTTTGTGATGTTAACTTTCATTGTTATCTTAGGAATGGTTATTTAATAATATGAATCAACTTATTTTTCAGACTTTCAAAAAGAAGTATCAGTATCCTGAATCATTAGATATATTATCCAATGTTGGGTGTGCACTATCTATTGCTGGACTGGCTCTCACAAGCATATTTCAGATTGTCACCCGGTAAGAGGAGAGAGAGATACTTGTCACAAGAGAAGTTGTTACCTTGATATAATTTATTCTGGGCAAAGTCTCATCAGAACATGGTGTCTGTGAAACAGAAGGGAATTGAATTAAACATGCTTATTTTACAGAAGCAGACATTCAGGCCTCAAGAAGCTAAGGGAATATTTGGATAAATATACAATTTATAATTATGGCAAGTGCCTTGAAATAAAATTACATTATATTTAATTACAAAGTTTTCAAGTATGATGAATGCCATCTCATAACTCATAAATTTCACAATTACTTAGTATTAAAGAAAAGTGTACCTTTTGCATTGCAAAAGAAAAAAATATTGCTAATTAGCACATTTTTAAAATTGCTTCAAATAATTACACATGTAATGTTTTCAATCAGTGAAACTTGTTAAAGTTTCTTAATTCAATAGGCTTTGGTTTTCAACCTAATTTAAAAAAGACCTGTAAAGATATATTTCTCATTTAACTCTACCACTCAAGTTCAAATTTTATACTCCACTTGTTATTTCTTGTCACATGCTACATCTTGACTCTCTATATGGTCTTGAAGAGTGTTCATTAATTAATTAATTAATATTTTTAGTGTGTGTGTGTGTGTGTGTGTGTGTGTGTGTGTGTGTGTGTGGCCAGCTGTGCCCTCTCTGGGGGCAGAGCCCAGCACAGAATGTGGTGCTGGGGATCCAACCATGGTCCTGTGCTTGTCTAAGCTTGCCTAAGCAGGCGCGTTAGACCACTGAGCCATCTTGCCAGCCCCAAACTGTTCATTTATTAGTTTATTTGCTTACTGCCTATTTTCTCCACCAACATAAAAATTTATGAAGATAATGACCACCTCTGATTTTATTTTCACTGTTGTTTTGATTTAATCACTGAATCCCCAGGAAGGAGCACAACACTTGAGTATTAATAAAGCTCTGTCTGAGCTACACTCTTGTGATCTCAGCACACTAGGAGCCTGAAAGAGGGGACACATGAGTTCAAGTCCTGCTTGAACAACTTCGTGAAACCCTATATGAAACAAAATATATATAAATAATTGTTGG
>PVKA01036766.1:0-10183 GCA_004027165.1 Ctenomys sociabilis
AAGAGGAGGAGGAGAAGGAGGCGGCGGCGGCGACGAGGAGGAGGCGGGGAGTGGTGGAAGCTCTGTCTCCAGCAGGCGGACTGCTGGCTGAGGCGCAGCACAGCCTTGGTTAAATCCTTAATTGTGCGCTTACGCACAGCGGGGTGGATCGGGTTCCATTGGCCAGGGCCTCAGGAGCAGCAGCAACACCCTAACTCGTCCAACTAGTTTTAGCACAACAAAGCATTGCTTGCGCGTGGGGGGGGGGTGAGGGGGGGAGAGAGCGAGAGCGAGCGAGCGAGCGAGCGAGCGAGAGAGAGAGAGAGAGAGAGAGAGAGAGAGAAAGAGGGAGACAGAGACAGAGACGGAGAGAGAGAAAGGGGAGAGGGAGAGAGAGAGCAATTGCATATACATGAGTGTATGTATCTATGCTGGAAGAGGAGGGTCTTACAATCTATTTTTCTGGTGAATACCAAAAACAAAGCAGAAATTCCAAAAATCCAGCTCTGATGTTCTGCAGGCAGCATTTTCCAATCAGCACTCTCCAAAGCACACGTTTGGAGGATGAGGTGGAAGGGGTCTCTTCTTTATCCCCCTTCCCTCTTCGTGGGCTCCACCAAGGGATATGTAGAACAGAACAGTGATACTGAAGTTGGAAGTCAAGACGGAAGGCCTGTAAGAATTATGAAAAACAGTATTTTTTTTAAAAAGTAGTGTGGGAAAAGCAATTTGTGTTGAAAAATTTCCAACTTGAAAATGATAGAAAGGTGTATAAACACTTATTTTGCAGGGGTTGAGCATCCCTCAAACTGGATGCCCAGAGGCACTTAAGAATGAGCTCCGCAAAAAAAAAAAAAAAAAACTTAAAAAAAAAAAGAGCTCTGCTCATTCTGCTGTTAATGGTAGAGTTCTTGCAATTCACTTAAAAATCACTTTTTTGTTTGTTTGGTGGAACCGGGGATTGAATTCAGGTCCTTGCACTTGCCAGGGAAGCAAGCACTTATTCCACTGAACCATCTCCCTGGCCCCCAAAAATCACTGTTTTAATCACAAATAACTGAAGCATCCTCCTTGCTGGCCCCCTAGAAGAGCTGGCAACCCTACTTCTGTCCACTATCCCCATCTACTGGGAGCCACTAGAGCCAGGCTCTGTAGCTATTCAGTAGTCAAGATTCCTGAAAAGATGAATGAATCCAAGAAAGACCTCCATGCTGCAAATGGGAAGGTGGAGAAGACATTAACAGGTCTCCAGCCCTTGCAGAAGTGGATGGTGCTTGGTAGTTAATCCTCTCTACCAAGGAGGAGTCTACCTCAGGACTCCAAGGCCCTGGTCTGGAAGGCTCCTCCTTTCATTCCTCAAGTCTGGGCTCCTCTACCTATTCAACTTTTGTGTTGCACCAAGAAGGCATCTTAGTTCATACACAAAGAGAGAAAGAACTCAAGAATGATGCACTTGGTACACACAGCCCGAAGTTTACTTTTTCTTATGTGCTACTTTTGCTTCAGTCATGAACTGATTGTTAACACATCTGTTTGCCTACCCTTTCCACCTTCCTCAGTAGGTAGCTGCAGAACCTGGGTCTCGATTTGGAACTGTTTCATCTTCACCTTGGGAGATCCAAGGCCCAGGCCCAGAAAGACCCAACAGATGTTGGGGAGCAGGCTGTCTGGCCTCTCTTCCCCTTCTTCTCCAACCAAAAAAGTGCCTGTGTTAGTTTTTTTTCTAGTGTTATGTTAGTTTTATTTTGACTGTGGAGCTATCCTGGACCGTAACAGGCCCAAGGAGAGAGCCTGGAACTGCGAGCAAGATGCCCCCTCCCCTCCCCTCCATCTGCCCCCCCCCACCTCACATCTGAACTCTCAACTATGAAGCAGAGCAGCAGTTTGTGCATCAGCCCTGCCTCAGCTGTCTGATCCACAGAAAAACACAGCTGTTAGTATACTTTCTTTGGGAAGAAACTTCACTGCCAGTGCCACCCTGTCCCCAGGGTACCCATGCCAACAGATTTCCCCTCTGAGATAGATAGATGTAGATGCAGATGCAGCATCAGCTACCTGCCCTGTCCTTCACTGTTCACTTTATCCGCAGGTATTCACTTTCTAGGTTTAAGCTGTGAAGAGTTTCCAGGTGTTGAAGAAACTGCTAACATTACTGGGCCTCAGTCCTGGTTCAGCTCTGGAGGAGTTTTCTCTATGCCCATTGAATCATTTTATACACACTCTGCCTAATTACAGGAATTGCTTCCCAAACCAACTCCAGAGATAGGCCAAAGGCCTCCTGAGCAAGGCATAGAGTCTAGAAACTCAGCAGTCCTATGATTGCTCCGAGCAATCTGTTTAATAGATTTTAACCTTAACAATGAGAAGGGGACAGGAGTACAGCCAATGCAGTTATAGTGCCTGAGATGTTTCCAGGTGTATCCTCCCAGCTTGTCCAGAAGGTACATTTCAATTAGCATGAAATTGGAAGTTCCTGAATTTGGCAAAATTGACATCTTCTATATCCATTTCAATACAATGTCACAATGTTAAGTTAGTTCTAGACCTTCTTAAATTTCACTTTCTACTTCCTTACCTCTGTCATCACAAAGGGCATTTTTGCCAAATTACATAAAAAATAAAATGGAATGGATTGAGAGGGAAGATTTTAATTTTGTTTTGATATCTCAACATTGATCTTCATGCAGGTTTGAATCACTAATGCCTCTGGATGAGACCAAATCTGGGCATGTCTTAGGAGGTTTGGAGTCCCAACTTCCTTGACTGCTCCTAGGTTGAACCCCCTCATACTTCCTTAAAAGAGAGAAAGAGGAAGTGTTAAGCTAAAAACAGTTGCAGTCTTTTCACACTATGCAGTCCTGTTTCATTCACAATGTAGTTAACTGTGGTTCTGGGCACTGCTGGCACCATTGCGGGTCTGTAGCTTCAGACTTATACTCAGAGCTGGAGCCCCTAGGTATCTGGGTTCTGGGGCCCACTACTGTTACTGGTACTGAGGAGGTGGTTCTGACCCTAAGGCCTCAGGCTTTCCCCTAAGGCTAGTGAAGTGGATTTGCTGCTTCTCAAATACCACCAACAGACCCAGCCCAGCAGACCCCGTGGAGAAACTTCTTAGAGCATCAAAAGCCTTCAGCCGTACGTTCCCCCAGGAGACAAGCAAGAAGAGTGAACGGTAACTTCATCTTTTAGCAGCTGAAATTTGCGTAGGGTGTGGAGGGGGGCGGGCAAGAGACACTAAGAGAAGCGCAAGTCTTTACCACGAGCGCCACCCAGTGTCCTGAGAAACAGCACATGAAAGGTAAACTTCACACTCACTGGCGGATGACTGGCTTTTCCCTCAGGTCCTCCAGGTTGGAGTCCATGCCTAGTGGCCTTCTTTCTCTCAGTTTCCAATACACTATTCTTCCTATCCTGACATGCCTTTCTTTTTATTCCATATTCCTTCTCTCCCACAGAATCATCTTGAGGAGGCATTTCTGTTTCTTTTATCCTTTTTCAGTTCTTGTGTGCTCTGTGGACTCTTCCTAGTGGGGATGACTAGAGGACATTTAGGGAAAGGTGGCCCTTTTCCCTAAACTGATGAAAAAATAGGCCTTTCTGTAGCTTGATGAGATGCTGAGGAGGATTCTGGTCATTCACTACCCCTCTGGACCAGAAAGATGGTGATACTCTGAGTTTGCAGGGAGAGTAGGATGGAAGGGATGGGTGGGAGGGGAAATTTTAATAGCAGCATTGCCTCTATTCACTCTTTCTGTCCTTCTGGAAAACTACTTCTTCACAGCTGTGGTGCTAAAGTAGAACATTGCTTCCTTACTTTGAGCTTGAGACTCAGACAGTTCAATGCACTTGAAACTTTAATTTATGAACTGAAGATCTCTTACAAAGGGGCAGGAGAGATAGCTCAGTGGTCTAAGCACCTGCCTGGAAAGTGCAAGGGCCTGAGTCTGATCCCCAGCACTGCATTCTGTGTGGCCCCAGAATCCTGGGCATGCTGGGCAGGTCACCAAGACGGTGTATGGTGGCACATGTCTGTAACACCAGCACTGGGGAGGTTGAGACAGGAGTATCACCATGAGTCCTAGCTGTGTAGTGAGACCCCCGTACCAAATAAAAAATTTAAATTTAGAAAATGGGAATTTTACCAGGGTGTAGTGGCACACATATGTAATCCTAACGGTTTGGTAACTTTAGGGGGCTGTTGCAGGAGGATTGCTTGTTCTCAAAATAAAAATAAGCAAATAAGTAAAGCTCATCCATAGAGTACTCCTGGGTTTGGTCCTTAGTACTGCAAAATAAATAAAGAAAAATTTATTCATTCGATACATTTTATGCATACTGCAACAAAGATGTATACAGTGCAGATAAAGGAATTTACAAGAGTATGCCAGCATTATATATGCACACGTGATATAAGCAAAGCCGGCTAAGTCACGCCTTCTGTGGATGCAGAGCCGAGTCCACAATGGAGCTGCACTTCTTGTTGAGCTAGGTCACTGAGGTCCTTCAGTAACACAAGGTAATGGTCTTGAAATATTCATTATGACAATTGTGCAAGGATGTGACTTCCATAAATTAGCGTGATATGGGCAGATAGGAGAGGTGACTGCTGAAATAATGAAGCCTTTCACAAATACTCACGAGGTGCCAATCATTGGTTTTGGTAAATGCAGGTGAACAGCCTTTGTTTACTAGCAGAGGGCCAGACACTCTGCTTTGGAACTAGTGTTTGGATGTAATTAGATTTCTGAATGAGCAAGACTTTTATTTTCCACATCTGAGTTCCTGCTGTTAGTAGGCTTAGCCAACCAGGCCCAAGCCAAAATTCTTAGGAGCCATATGAACTGACAGTGAGCTCTCCCTGGACAATGAGAAGGGTAGACAGAAAATTTCCTCCTGTGCTGAAATTGACAGCAATACCCCCTTATCCTAAAGAAATGTGTTTGGAGTTAAGGAGCATCTCCACCAAAGTATCTTAATTTCAAAGGACTTGCTAGGAGGCAATTACATAAATATTCTGAATGGATCAAAAATCTCCCCGGGGGGGGGGGAGTATTTTCTCAACTTAATTCCAACCTAATAGGGTTTTCCAGTTTATTCTAAATGATAGTGCAGATCTTAGATTTCAACATGTTTTGTTTTTATAGTTAAGACACTAGAGTATGTTTATTAATTTAACTTAAACATAGCTAGCTAAAAAAAATGGCTTAAGCATGTGCTTACATCTATTCTCTATGAGATGAATTTAATATGCACAGCTGAAAACACTTCAAGTTCAGCTAAGGAAGAAGTATATGGGATTATACTATTATACTATTATGTGT
Organism: Ctenomys sociabilis; assembly: GCA_004027165.1. Taxonomy (NCBI): domain Eukaryota; kingdom Metazoa; phylum Chordata; class Mammalia; order Rodentia; family Ctenomyidae; genus Ctenomys; species Ctenomys sociabilis. The sequence continues at coordinate 5,301 of PVKA01036766.1, forward strand.
CTTTGCAAACTGAAATTGAGGCACAGTTTTCATTTCTTAACTCAGATTTCATCTTCTTGAAAGGAAAGTTTGGCTGTGATACTGTTTTTTATAAAACTTTATGCTTCTTAAATGCCTACATCTATGTCTATATCTCTATCTATGTATCTACTTATCTATGTATCCCTCTATCTTCCAATTTAAAAAAATCCCTCACAGAGGTAAAAGAAAATTAATTGATAGACACGAATTCATATACATGATCCAACTCTGGGAAGGAAATAACAAGATGAAATTTAAATGATCTTTAATAAAATCCTAATTCCAAGGTCCATTTAAATTTTTAAAGGTCATTGAGCCTAGGCTTCTATATTTTGTGATCTGACTTCACTTTATGCAAGGATATAGAAAGGCACTTTTAAGTCAGTGCCATTCATATTTTCAAACACCGTGAGCTACGTATAACTTGACCCACAACATATATGTACAGGGGAGATAGCATAATTTTGTAAGTATCTTTTTACACTTCCTTGATTATATCATTTTATTAGATTAAAACAAACAGTAAGAAAACATAAAACTTTTTTCCTACAGCTGTGTTTACTATCTTATGCCTTTTATAAAGGGAAAAAAATCTTAAACAGGCAACCCCAGTCTGAGATAAGAGCTTCCCCTGCTGAGTTCCACAGCGTCATCAGTGGAAGGCACAGTGCCCACCTGGACCTGCATTCTCTGTGCTCTTGCAGAAGAAAATGAGGGCAACAGAAAGGAGAAGTCAATAGCTTTCCAAGCAAAGTGCAGCTCACACTGCAATAGAGTCACTTTTTAAAATTGTGGGCAAAAAGATAAAATTATTTGCAGGCAGAATCTTAGTAGTTCAACTGACAGTGTTAGCATTCTATATTCCCATGTTCCACATCCTTGGAGTCCACCAAATGTGGGCTGACTGTGTTTGGGGAAAAATTGCATCTATACTGAATATGTGAGGCTTTTGTTCTTTTATTATTTCTTAAGTAATTTGGCAACTTTTAATATAATGTTTACACTATATTAAAAATTATAAGTAATCTAGAAATAGAAATGATTTATAGAAGGGGCCTAGGCATGCATGGACTTTATTTTTATTTATTTAGTTTTTTGGATTTTCTTTCTTTCTTTCTTTCTTTCTTTCTTTCTTTCTTTCTTTCTTTCTTTCTGTCTGTCTGTTTTTCTTTCTTTCTTTTTTCTTTTTTTATTTGTCTGGCTCAGACTGCCTTAAGGGCTGGTCTGGTAAGGCATGAGGAACTGGGGATCAAACCACAGTACCTTGCACCTGACTGTGTTTGCATAAGCAGGTGTTTAAACAACTGAGCTAACCAGCAGGTTCTCCCCCCCCCTTATTAAATTTTTTTAGACAGGATCTCACTATACTGTTCAGGTTGGCCTTGAACTCACTTTGTAGCCCAGGCTCGTCTCAAACTTACAACAATCCTCCTGCCTCAGCCTCCCAACTGCTATGATTATAGGCATGTGCCACCACACCTAGCTAATGCGTGGACTTTAGTAGGGGAGCTGGTTCCTGACAGGTGCAGGAGAATGCATAACAATAAGCAATTAAGCAGAATTCTACTTTTTCTGTGTGAAGTCTTCAATTTTATTTTTTGTCAGTGCCTCACTGTACAGCAGGCTTTAGGAGGGCAATGTAGCAAAGTGGTGGTGAATGTACATACTACTATAATTTATTGTTGCATCTTAGCTCATAAATTTGGGTATGTAAATTCCACATACCCAGTGATATGTGTACATTTTAGTAGCCCCTAGTTCCATTAATGTATTGTCATTGGTGCCATTGAAAATCAAGGAAAACTTCTCTGCTACAAGGTTACCTTACAGGCAACGTATTATGCCTTTATTGTTACTGCTGTCAGATTAAAATAAAATTTAAGGATGTCTGGAATATTTCTTGGATAAATAGATGGGAAAACACCATGAAACTCTGAACAGAATATGAACATCTACTGCACTCTGGGGGTAAGAAAGGAGGAAGACCAAAGGTGTAGATTAACAAATCAAATGGGGACCATCGAGATAGCTCAGCAGTCTATAGCACCTCCTTAGGCAGGCATAGGGGACTGTGGTTAGATCTCCCTGCACTCAGGGTGGGCTGAGCCGGTCAAAAAGCAAATAAACAACAACAACATAAAAATCAAATGAATGTCAGATTCTCCCTCCCTCTCTCTCTCTTTCTCCTCCCCCATTACACACAGGACAGAGGCTCAGTCCTTCTCAGCATCACTTTCCTCACAGCAGTCAGCATACATCCCAGCCCCTCGCTTCCTCTTGGAGCAGATGTGCATTGCCACCCTTCTGTGGTGAACCTGGGGTCCCTTGGTTTTGGAGCACATCATGGAGCCCAAGTCTTATGGAAAGAAGCCGCACCCCACCCGGATATGTCACACACAAACTTGGTGAGACACCTGCGGGGTCTACTGTGCCTTGGTTTGCTTGGGTTCTAGGTCACCTGTGTCCCTTGTGGAGGCCCACGGCCAAGCGTGGCACAGAGCCAATGCTGCTGCCCTTCAGTGGCCACTGCTCTTCTGTGGCTGCAGCAGCAGAGCTGGCCGAATCGCTGTGTTTTTACATGGGAAAATCTTGAATACTGTTGCATTCGCTCTTTCCCTATACCTTCTCCTTACCTTGTCATTTGAGGCTCTGACTGGGTGCGCTGTTTTGCAGCTGTTTCACACTTGACATTTAAGAGTTTCAGACATTTCCAGGGTCATGTTATGGAGTAACTACGCCAGGTTGCTGGCAGTGAACTTACACAGTAAACTTGAAGAGCATAGGAAAACATTTTTAGCACAGAGAAGAATAGAGGAACCCAAAATACCAACTTCTCTACCATGCCATGCTTTATTTATTTAATTTTGTTGAACCAGGGATTGAATTCAGGCCCTTGCACTTGTCAGGCAAGCGCTTATTCTACTGTGCTATCTCCCTGGCCCTTATGACCATGCTTTTAATAGAATCGCTCCTGCAGCCTGTCAAAGACAGAGGGTTAGCTACTTAAGATTGCTGGCTAATTTTACCTAACTTAAAAAGGGAAGCAGACTGGGGAGATAGCTTTGTGGTCTAAGCACCTGCCTGGCAAGCACAAGGACCTGAGTTCAATCCCCGGTATCACCATGCTGGTCCTGCCCTGTTCAGTCTCTGAGCTATGCTGGCCACTAAAAACAGGCATGGTGGTGCATGTGTGCGATCCCAGTGCTGTAGAGGTTGAAATAGGAGGACCCCTAAGAGTCTGAACTGTGTAGCAAGACCCTATACCAAGACCCTATACCAAATAAACAAAAAAATAAATAAATGGTTCATTTCTCTGTGACTTTCTTTTACGATGGCCATTTAAGTCCAACCTGGGTCCAAATGCCAAAAGGTAGGAGAAATATTCTTTAAAGATTTTTGTTCTGTTATTGGACTTCGTTTCTCACCTAAGTCTTACACTGAGCATTTGGCATACCTTTTGCAAATTTTATAGACCTCTAACTGGCTTTTCCCAAAAGGATTTCACATGTAGTTCACTTCTACTTTCACAGTGGCCTTGAGAAGTAGCTATGTCAGGCTACTCTGGGTGGTCTGAAACTTTTATATATTTTCCTTTTATTTAACTTGAGCTTGCTCATGTTCCTTATTGGAATTCCTGCTCCACCCTTTATTGGTGAGTTGGAGCAGTGATGTGGTGGCACTCCTGCCAGCCACTGCTGGAGGGAGGGAGGGTCAGGCCTTAGAGGACTGGTGTGAACAGAACCAGGTGTTCTCACAAGGACCAGCAATACCCAGCCGCTGATTTGTGGGTTCAGTATGTTACTATCCCCCACAGGCTGCACAGTTTCTTTCCCCCCTTACTACATCCTTGCAATCCTTATTCTCTCCATGGGGAGAGAGATAAGAAGTTGAACTACTCAACCTTTGGCTATAGTCCCTGTAGGCAAACATGCTCCTGAGAGATGTCTATGTCTGCTTAGCTCTCTTGTACCCATGAAACACAGATAGCTCATTCACCTGTCCTCCAAGGGGTAGAGAGAGGTAGCACAGTAAGAACCTTAGAACCTTTGTATTTGTTGGAATAGGTACCCACTTTCGATGCACTCATTGTGAATAAAACATACTCCTTGAAAACCTGTGTGATAGAATAATATCCTGAGGGCTGATGAGTCTATTTGAATAATCATAGCTTGCTTTTGCCTAATTTTGAAATTCTTTAAAAAATCCCAGATCATTTTTATGTAATTTGGAAGTTACTCTAATAATAACCTTAAAAGATAAGTAAGGCAGGAGAAATCGACTTTCTAAGATCCTGTTGGACACACACTATGTAAAATTGTGCTATTACTGGAGTAGTCAAAATTTCACATAAGTATCAAAATAAGTTCTCTCTGTCTCTGTCTATCTGTCTGCCTGTGTGTCTGTCTGTCTCTCTGTCTCTCTCTCTCTCCTTCCTTTGTCTCTCCCTCTCCCCTTTCTCTCTGCATATATAACATACACAGAGTGTTAGACACAGGCAGAAGCAAACTTGCTACTCTTTATATAACAAATGACTATTCTCATTACACATTTGCCATGTGTTAAACACATTGCATGCATCTACTGGATAAACAGTTTGCATGTACTACAGTAGATGAAATAATGCAGGCAAGGTGTTTATTTTTATTTTTATTTTTTTTGGAACTGGGGATTGAACTCAAGCCCTTGCACTTGCCATGAAAGCGCTTATTCCACTGAGCCATCTCCCTGGCCCCTAAAGGCAAGGTGTTTAGAGGAGCTCTCATTGCCCCATGTGACACTGAGGAATTTGAGACAGAGAGATTAAGAAACTTGGTTATTATCCTGTGACTACCAAGTTTATTGCATGGAAAATCTCTGACAGT
>PVKA01036766.1:10283-21644 GCA_004027165.1 Ctenomys sociabilis
TTTTTTTTTTTTTTTTTTTTTTTTTTTTTTTTTTTTTTTTTTTTTTTTTTTTTTTTTTTTTTTTTTTTTTTTTTTTTTTTGTATTCTTAAACCAAGAGACACATTCTCTTTTAGTTGTAATAATTTCTTTATAGCAACACTTTCTTTCTCATTTAATTATTTTCTGATATATGCTGATATCCGGGGTAGGAGGCTAACTCGGGAGTAAGGGAAGTTCAGGACAGTTTGCTCTAATAAAAAGTTTAGCTTCACTACATCAGGCATGTAAAGGCAAACACTGTGAGTTCTCCTTCCTATGTGGATGCTAAAGGTAATCTCAAAGAAGTAAAGAACAGAGCAGCACTGACAGACCTTGGGAAGGAGAGGTGGTGATAAACAGGTACAGGGTGCAGTTGTGTGGAAGGAATAACTTTGAGTGTTTTATAGCACAGCAGGATAATTATGACAGACAACACTATTAGCCATATGCTTCAAAATAGCTAATAGAGAAGATTCTGAACCTTAACAGAAAGAAATCACTCGTGTCTGAGTTAACAGAGGTTTAAATGACCTCAATCTGATCATCACACATTACATGCATGTACTAATATGTCACAGTGTGTACCTCACATACGAACAATACAATGTGTCACCATAAAAATATGTTTAAAAAGAACACTTAACTTCATAACCTACATTAAACATCGATAAGAAACTGCTCCCTGGAGCTGGTGACCAGTTTTCAGGGAGCAGAGCAGAAGATTCTGAGTCATTGCTTGCTTTCATTCTTTCTCATCCCTTGCTCTTCACACATATTCACCTTGCAAATATATCTATAGCTTATATTTAGCTCAGGGCAATTTGCTCTAATACAAAGCTTAGCTTCATCACATCAGACACGTAAAGATAAACACTGAGTGTTCTCCCTTCTACATGGATGCTAAAGGTAATCTCAAATTACCTTCCTGGCAGACATGAGGTCATGAGTTTGATTCCCAGAACCAACAAAAAGAAAGAAAGAAAAAAAAAAGTTCATCACACATATATCTATACACTATTCTTCAATCTGTCACATTTTTTTTTAAAAAGCAAAGCCATGTTTTTATGTACTTAGTACAGGGTCTACAAGGTCTCACCACATAGATTGGACTCAAAGTGATCCTCCTCTTTTCAGCCTTCCAAGTGGTAGGATTACAGGTGCATACCACCATGCCCAGTCTCAGGGGTGGGGCCAGCATGACATGCCGGGGATGGAACCCCTGTCCCTGAGACTGCCTAAGTAGGTGCTTTAATCCCCTGAGCTATCTGGCCAGCCTCCCACCCCAACTCATTTTTGTTAGGGGAAAAGGAAATGGTAGTAACCGCAGTAGCATGACAGAGGCAAATGAGAATCATCCTGACCAAGCTTGATGTGGTGCATTTCTAACACTGCGAAGTTCTTCAGGAGGCCCTGTCCTGTCCAGTAGCTTGGCATCATGAGAAGATGTCTGGATGACAGAGCAGAGGCTTTCTAGATGCCTATTGACTGACCAGCATGGCCCGGACCTCGCAGGTTAGGAATGGTCAAGAACAGTACCTGTTAGTTGTGCATGTTGTATGTTACTCCAACATGCCATGGTGAAAGGGAGACAGGACCTCAACCCCAGCCCTCAGTGTCTTTACTCAGCCATGTGCCCAGGTAAGAGATTGGATCTGCTCTGTGAAATGTCCATTAATTTCTACTTCACACAAAGTCACCACTTAGGCTGGTGGAATTACTGAGCACAGCAAACTTAAACCCTTCACTTAATTTTCCCAAAAGGCTGGCTCCATATTCCCTACTTCATTTCAATTATTTTCTTTTTAATTGTCTTGATAGAAATCATGTCTTTATATTTTTTAAATCACTTAATCTATATCCCTTACATAGTAGAAAACTTCAGAGAATTGAAACCAAGTTTTCCAAATGCTTAAAATTATACTGCAAGGTTTATTTTTTTCTTTCAGATTCAGCCACTCTAAGGGATTTTCAAAATCCTGTATATAAAAAGATGATAAATGCTTGTGCCTAAACTGACCATGCATTGAAACAGTTACATTTCTTTTCTTCAGTGAGATGGTCCCTGTATAAGAAGAGCTTTCTTCCTGCTGAAGTTTCTCCAAAGAGTGAAACTTAGGGGATGATTACCTTTCACAAACTCCCTGCCCTTGCAAGAGAAATTATTATCGTGTGCAATTAATGTTGGACTGTAGACCCAATGAACAATGAATATGTTAAGCACAAATTGCTTCTGCAAATCATCATCCTATTCTGGGCTTGAAGATATTCATGTAAGAAATTAACAGAGAATTTTAATAAAAACTCTTTGGATAAAGAAGATTAGATGAGAAATGCCAGTTTGTCTTGTAAGTTGCTTGAGCAGATCTGTCACAACAGACGTTGCCCCAGATTGTGGAGCCCTTTCCTTCTAACATCATTTAATGGTAGTGGAACTTACAGTGCCATAATTTCCTTTCATTTCTGACAGTGTTATACTATCTTTATAGATTTACACTGACAGCATTTCATCTCAGCATCATTAGATCATCGCACCTGACTCTTGCGTGGCGTGCATCATTCCATTGTGGTGGTGCTGTACAATTACCAGTGAAATGAACAGGGTTTTAACGCGATCACCGAAAATACCCAGCACGTACAGCTTTGATAGCACTCTGCATTTGAAAGTATTTCATAGCTATTAATTAGCCTGCCCAGTGCTTGTGGGATCCAGCAAAATTTACTTTCCTTTGTTTTTCTTTTAACCAAACAGTGATTTAGACAACATTACAGGACCAGACAGTGGCTCAACATTTTTTGTTTGACCTTTCTACACCTAAGACAGTTGGTCGCAAAGACATATAGCAAATAGCAGGCAAGGATTGAGAAAATTTCAGTTAATTTGGAAGGTCCATTTATTTTCCCCATGTATTTGGTACAGGTTCTTACTATGCAGTTCAGACTCATAGTGATCCTCTTGTTTTCAGCCATGCCATTCGCCACCATGCTGGGGCTCAGTGGCTGGTTCAGTGTACCCAGGGGTGGGATTGGCATGACCTGTGATGCTGGGGATGGAATTCCAGTCCCTGCACTTACTTAAGCAGTCACTTAGTCTGCTAAATTATCTCACTGGCCCCCTTGAGAGTTCAGCTTTTATATTTTCTATTTATGTACTTGTTAAGACAATGAATGAAAATCAGTGCAAAGTTTGACAAAAGTTTTGTAGATAGTCTGGAATTATTTAAAGGCTCTATCTTAACACAATGAAATTGACTTGCTCTAGGAAAAATACTCAACTTGTAATTAATAAGGCAATAATGAATCTAAGAGTGATGCAGAAATATTAGAGCTATAGCAATCTTAATTTTTGAGGCTCAATATCCTTCATATTTTTATGTGACTATTTCCAGTCACAATACCCTACCAATTACACCCCAGGGTTGAGACATTATCTAAAGAATGGTTTCTCTCTCTCTCTCTCTCTCTCTCTCTCTCTCTCTCTCTCTCTCTCTCTCTCAGGATTGAACTCAGGACCTTGTATTTTCCAGGCAGGTGCTTACACTGCTGAGCAAACACCCAAGCCCCAAATTATCTTTTTTTCTAAATCCTATAGTTTATCTTGATTTCCAAATTGAGGGTGACGAAATAAATTAATTCTATGAAATGGTCAGTATTTCATAAATCTTTAGAGGCTCAGTTTTCTTATTTGTGTAATTATGAAGTAAATATCAGAAAGATAATCATGAAGGTAAAATCGTATAATAGATGAAGAACTCTTTGCCTAGCACGTCGGGAGCCACTAGAAAGCTGATCATGTGTGGGAGGGAAGGATGAGTCTCACAAAAGCAGGTAAGCTACCTCAGTCTTGAGAAAAACATCTAGCCTGAACATTGTGGGCTATTAGTCACTAAGTAACATTGTGTCTTGTAACTTTTCAAAGGTTTGAATAAAGGCCTCTAGGGTTGTTTGGTTGTTTTGGGGGCCTTCGGCTATCAGGCATGGTCCACCACCTGACCTCAGCTATTAGCTCTTGTCTTTGTTTTCCGAATCTTCTCGCCATTTTCTCTGGGGCATGAGACCTACAGAATCCTAAAAATACTCCAGCATAGTTTTCCCCTCAGGAAGGAGGAAGATTTTCTGCAGTGCAAGAGACCTTCTGTGGCCTAGGAACTATGGCAGAAATATTGGTGGCTTGAATGTGGGACTTGTCAGGAGATATTTGGGTGTGCTTAGCCCATCCTGTGCTAGAGAGGGCAACACTCCAGAGTCTTTGGTTATTATTTTACTTGAAAATTCTCTGTATTGATTCAGAGAAAAAGTGCTGCCGATGGACGGAACTTATAGATGGATTGGAATCAGCTTATTAGTTTTGTCTATATAAATAGGGTAATCACATAATTTATACTAATATTGTTTTACTAAATTTTCCTCTTGCCTGCTAAGGAAGGAAAGCAAATGAAAAGTAAATATATTTTCTTTTTAAATGAATAAAATTATAACATCTGGAATTTCACAAATATCTATCTTTCTATATCTATCTATCTATCTACTGGTTTGTGTCAAGCAAGTATTTTTAATCATATGAGCATACGAGGTTAGGAATAATGTATCATTTATTTAGAGGCTCAACCTTCAGTCTTCCTTCCTTCCTTCCTTCCTTGCTTTCTTTCTAGCTTTCTGCAAAGCTTTATTCTAGAGGGGCTCAGTCCTTCTTGGCATCTGCCTTCCTCATGGCGGCCAGCACATTGCTCAGCTCCTCACACTTCCTCTTGGCACGGATGTGCATCCCCACCCTTTTCTTGATGAACTTGAGGGTGCGCTTGTCCTTGGAGACCTTCAGCAGCTCCATGTTGCGGCGCTTGTAGGGGGCGAAGCCGCACACCTCCTGGACCATGTCCCCGCGCGAACTTGGTGTGTTTGGTGAGACGTCTGCGACTGTGGCCGTGCCTCAGTTTGCTCACATTCTTAGTCACCTTGTGGCCCTTGTTGAGGCCCATAGCCATGGGACAGTGGAGGGCCATGGCTACTCTTCTTCAATGGTTGCCATATCGGACTTCAGTCTTTCTTTATACCTTGGAATTTCCCTTTTCCTCCTCACTTCATGCCATGCTTTGTTTCAGATCATCTCCTGACCTGAAGTTTCGGTAGCTTTGCCCTGGGACTCCTTCCCTCAGTTTCTCTGTGCCCCATACCTAGCACCTCACCAGTGGTAGCTGCTCCTTCTGAGGTCAAGTGTGAACTCCATGTCGCGTATACTGAAGGCTTTCTGCCTCTGCTCCCCCCCTACAAATTCTATAAATCTCCATCTCTTTTGAGCTCTGCAAACAATCTCAGTTATTCAGTCAAGTGATTTCCTCTTTGTTCTTTAATCATATTTTCTATCTCTATTTCTTTGACCATTTTACCTTTTGTGGTTCAATAGAGGAAGCCCCCAAAAGACTGAGGCAGGAGAATCACATGTTCAAGTCCTACTTGGGCAACTTAGTTCCTACTTCAAAATAAAAAAATATAAAAGGACTGTTGATGCAGCTCAGTGCAAAATCTCTGGTTCTATCTTTAGTATACTATGTAAGTAAATAAACTGAGGCCCTAATGAATTATGAAAATTTCAAAGATAACACAGTTAAAATATGACTCTTCTATTGACGTAATATTATTGTTCAAGATTAAATTAGAAGGGCCGGAGAGATAGCTCAGTAGAATAAGTACTTGCCTGGCAAGCATGGGGTCCTGATTTCAATCCCTGGAACTGAAAAAAAAAAGATTAAATTAAAAATATATCTACTCCAAATCTTTGTGCATTTCTTTTTGTGTTTAATGTGTTTGGTACAGGGTCTCACTATGCAGCTCAGACATATAGTGATCCTCCTGCTTTCAGCCTCCTCAGCTCTGGAATTATAGACATGCCTCACCATGCCCAGTCTATGTGCCTGGGGTGGGGCCAGTGCAGCATGTGGTGCCAGGGATGGAACCCCAGCCCCCGTGCTTACCTAAGCAGGTGCTTAATCTGCTGAGCTATCTCATCAGCCCTTGCATTCCTGTTGTTGATCATTAATCCAAATGTACAAAATATAACATTAGTAACTGAATTTCTCTCCATATCACAAATTTCTTTTCTGCCAAGGAGATGACCCAAAATGGCAAAAAGAACTCATAGTTTAATCTTCATGTTGTAGTTGCTCTCCATAACTAGCCTTGAAAACAATTACAAAATAGGGAAAATTTATCTAAATTGATCTCTGTCTTTAAATATTCCCCCCATTTCTTTCTTTCTTTTGGATTCTCAGGACTTTTAGAGATATTTAAGGCTTGCCACAGGCATTTCCTCTCTGGGGAGCAGCCCTATGCTCTAGAGTGTCTTCATTTGCCATCTTTCATTCTTCAGGATATAGAGCAGCGTTTTGGGCTATTAACCTAAAATCTATGAAATGATATGAGTTTTTGTGTCTTTGCCAAAACATTATCTTAATGACTTCTCCTCTGCTTGCCTTTACAAGTCCATTAGCTTTCTATCGTTGCCATGATAAGTTACTAGAAACTGAAAGATGTAGAAGAACACAAGTAATTATCCTACAGTCTGTAGATCACAGGTCAGGTGTGCGTCTCACCAGGTGCTGGTGAACTGCATTCCTTTGGTTAACTCTTTTTTTTGTGACAGAACTGGGCATTGAACTCAGACCCTTGTACTTGCCAGGGAAGCACTTATTCCACTGAGCTATCTCCCCGGCCCCAGCTGCATTTCTTTGGGAGGCTCTAGGAGAGAATTCATTTCCTGATCAGGAGGTTGTTGGTCAAACACACTTTCTTTTTTTTTAATGGAACCGGGGATTAAATTTAGGCCCTTGCACTTGCCAAGCAAGTGCTTATTCTACTGAGCCATCTCCCCGGCCCCCAAATCCACTTTCTTATAGTTTGTAGAACCAAAGTCCTAGTTTTTCTGCCAGCTGTTAAATGAGAGCTGTCCCTTGCTTGTGGAGGCTACTGTGTTCCTAGCTCACGGACCTCTGCTTCTATCTTTAAAGCTTGAAACAGCGACCGAGGTCTTTGTGTCACATTTTTCTGACCTACAAGTTTGCTGTTAAGGGCTCATATGACTTGATTAGGCCCACACAAATAATCTAGGATGTTTTTCTCATCTCTGGGTTGTAATTGTGATTGTATTTTCAGAGTCTATTTTGCCACAGCTCTGGGAAGTAGAACACGGAGACCTCTGGGTAGCTACTCTGTACTTGCCACATTTGAATTTTAAGGCATGATCTTATTGTGATCAATTTCCCTTCTTTATCTTTTTGCCTTCAGTTTTTTCCTTTTGTTCTCCTTATCCTATGACTGGACATTATGTATTTATGTGTTGACTAGATTAGTAAAGACCCATAATGGCATAATACATTGACTAGAGTTACATATTTATAGGTGTATAAATACATAGTGATACAAAAATGAAAAAGGTATGGCCCCTGCTTTCAAGTAATTACGTAGCAGCTCTTCTTCTACTTTTCTGATAACATCTCTTTTTGAGTATCAATCGTCTTACTTTTATCCCCACATATGGAACACATCACTGTATGCCTTCCTCACTTTGTTGCTGAGACATAAGACCCAACATCCACAACATAAAAGACAAGAGGTTTGTTTTGGATCATGGTTTTGAGGTTTCAGACCATGTTTGGCAGGCTCAGATAGCAAACTGCCTGGTGGGAAGAACAGGGCTAGAAAATGACTGGCCATTTTAAGCTGGGAAGCAGAGACAGAATGGAGAAGTATAGGGGGAGATCCTCCTCTTCATCATGCCCCCAGAGGCCTGCCTCTTCTGAACAGACTCTGTTTAGCTATAAACTCATCAGTGGATAAATCAACCAATAATTACAGTGTCTCAATGTTTTAATCACCCCCAAACCCCACTTATGAGTGTATGAGGCTTGGGAGGCACATCTAGATATGATTCAGAAGTGTTTCATTCATAAGAGTTCAATGCAGATACTTCTTAGCATGATAAGCCTCTTACTGCTCATGTTCCTAAATTCTGCATCACCTCTTCAAATCTTTTTCCTGAGTTCCAGCTATAAATCTTCAAATAGACACTTCCATTTATTCCCCAATTATCTTCAACTCAGTATGGATAGAACTCATCATTCTGCTTCAGATTCTCTTCTCTTCTACGAATCCTAGTCATAAAGGTGGTGTTCTTGACAAACCCTTGTAATAGGAGTATATATCTATATCTATATCTATATATATATATATATATTTTTTTTTTTTTTTTTTTGTGGTACCAGGGATTACACTTAGGATCTTGTGCTTGTCAGGCAAGCATTTATTCTACTGAGCTATCTCCCCGGCCCTTAAACTGATATATTTTTTATGACGTCTAGTTAATGGTTGCACCAAAGCTCTTATGTCCGGTGGTAGGATTGGCCAGCTTATATAAAGAATTTTTTGCCACTGCTTAGGGAAGACTACCTTGTACCTGAGTCAGCTGTGAAATTCTTCCCTAGGACAGAAGGGACAGATAACATGAAAATCTCAAGCTGAAAAAAGAAGTAAAGGAAAATGCTACTCTTTCTGAGGGAGTCTGGAAGTGAAGAAGCAGATCAGTGTAGAGGAGCTGGGGTTCAAATGCTTCTTGGCACTGAAGCTCTAACATGGGAGTTAGGAATGAAAGGCTGACTCTAAGCAGTCTTTGCCCCTGAGGCTCATCTGGCTTGAAACTTGTATTCTCCTGGAAAATGCTCAGACAGTGTCTTTTAGGTTTCCCTGAAGGGCTAAGACATACTTCCATGTGACACTATGCACAGGGACCTGTGCTCAAAAATAGTTAAAATGGTAACTTTTAAGTTTTGCATATTGTACTAAATAACAAGTAAAATAAAAAATCCACAGTGAGGCATTATTTATGTGCTAGGGTAACTCAATACATATTTAGGTCTCCCTGTATAAGCCAGCCTCTACTAACTGTGAGGTAAATATCTCTTTCCTCCTAACTTTGGATGTTGGGCATTTTGTCTCTGCAGTGGAAAAAGTAACTAAGACAACAGTCGATGTTAACAGCTACATTGGCATCCATTTATCTTGTGCTAGATTCTTTCTGTCCAATTAACTTTTACACACTGTTTAAAAGGGAAGCACATTTTGTGCCTCTGGTTCTCTTTTGATACCAAGCTCTGCATGTATTGTTCACTGAATACTTGTCAGTCCATCATGTCATTCTGTGTGCTTCTTGTCAATGTAATCTTCACAGAGTATTTCTGGGGGAAAAATCCCTTAATCTACTGTTTCTCAACCTATTTTTTGTCACAGTATCCCCCACCCAGAGGAGCCTTTAAAGAAATATTTTGATAACTACTTTCCTTGTGAAATGTATATATTAGGGAAGGGTCTACAGGGTGTTCAAGGTCTCACTGCTAGATTGGACTTGTAGTGATCCGCTGGCTTACAGCCTCCCAAGACCTGGGATGGTACTACAGGCCCAGGGATCCAACCCCTGGCCCCTGTGCCTGCTTGCAGGCACTTTAATCCACTGAGCTATTTGGACAGCCTCCCTTTTCTCCTTAGGTGCAAGGGATATTTGGAAAGAAATGGTCAAGCACACCTATGGGACAGAAGCCAGCAGCAGCACATGCAGTGCTGTATTCAAATTGGACCAAGAGGATCCAATTCAAGTTCCTCATCCTGGACCAGTGTGTATAGCTGTCCCATGCTTGATCTCTGCTATCTGGGTACACAAGTGGAAGGAACACCTGGATCATTTCAGTAGTAACTGACACCTGACAGGACAGTCATAATCATAAAAATCAATATACCTGAAGGGTTGGTGAGATAGCTCAATGGACTAAGCACCTGCCTTGGCAAGTGTAGAGAGACCAGGGTTCGAGCCCCGGGCCCACATGTTGCACCCGCCCTGCCCTGGACTGTGCTGAGCTGGCAACCAAGTCACAGTGTGATGGCACAGACCTGTAATCCCAGCACTGGGGAAGCTGAAATAGGAGGATCACTACGTCTCTGAGCTGCCTATACACAAAATGAAAACAGACACACACACACACACACACACACACACACACACACACACACACACACACGATACTGTGAATCTCTGTGTAGCACGAGCTCCTTCTTCCTTATTGACTGCACAGGATTTGGATTTGGGAAAGATCAGCCCTCGAGATTTCTCATCCCTTTCTTTCGCTCGGATGTGGTGTGGACCTGGCACCGGCCCCACGCTGGAGTGTGGGAGCATCCGGAGAAAGCGAATTATTTCCGAAGCGCGTGCCAGACAAGTCATCGCGAAGAGCACATTCCTTCTGCCCAAAGTTTTAATTGCCTTCCCCTCTACCCCGAGCTTCCCCTCTGAACTATTACATCAGACTTCATCACCAATAACCAATGATTGTTAATTTGAAATTCCTTTTTCATAAAACTAAATAGAAAAATTGTTTTCACCCAAGTTATAGCATTCAAACAGTTATTTGCTTTCATAAAACTGAAAGCTGGGAGTCGTGCCAAATGTCTGATTTTCTATTGTTACCATATTTTGACCTCCAATGAAAACAACCACTTACATTACAAATATCATTGCATCATGTAAATAGGAAAACTTTGTATGGCTTCTGGTAGAACTGGGGAACACCAGCAATTTCTTTCTGGTTAGGCCAAAGAACACCTAAAACACTACCAAAATGATTTTTCAGGGGAAATATGTAAACATCTTTGTGTGTAAACATAACTGAAAAATATATACTCTATAATGTCATTTGGTAGACATTTTAACCTATAAAATGAATTCTACATTTCCAGGTTTATTTTTTCCCTAGAATGCCAAAAATAAAAATAAAAATAAAAAAGCTTTCTGGCTTGTTCTGTAGAACAACTTATGAAAATAACTAAGTAATTAGGAGCTTAACTTGAGATTTATAAATCTCTATTGATTTTTGATCTATATATCATGACAAACAAAACAATCCATTAATTCTTTCACTATCATAAATTATTAGAAAGTTATCCATGTTGTTTCAAAGTCTCATGTTATTTTGTCAGTATAAATATTGTTTATATCACAATTTCACTCACAAAAAGTAGTGTGCTCAGTCTTTGAAATTAAAGCAATATATACAGATTTGAATATCCACAATAGATGCAGGAATTCATCATAGTGCATATTTTCAAAAATTAAGTTTCTATAAGGTGTTTAAAATAGGGCTTGAAGAACATAACATGTGAGCCAGGTCACATGAATAAGCTGCTTCAGTCCCAAGAACATTGGGCACCTGAGACAGCCACATGGGTAAGCTATTAGGCAGAAAGTTTCGACATGAGCTTCAATCCCCAAGGTGAATAAATAAACACACTGCAGCCTTTGGGGCTCTCTT